>PVJD01008570.1:0-71239 GCA_004026545.1 Mormoops blainvillei
ACCCTTCCTTCTCCAGGCCGAGCTCTGAGCCTCCACCACACGCCGCCCCCTTCTTCCCAGGTCCTACACATCCAGCGCCTGTTGCTGCAGCCGGAACGAAGACCTCCCAGAAGACTCACGTCCCTTAGTCCTCTCACCAACGCACAGGAAATGACGGTCGTGGTGCGCCTCCAGAGGCGGAAGGAGGTTGCGGACTACAACTCCCAGAACCCTCTTCGGTGCTCGGACTTATTTAGGGTCCCGATGGAGAGGTACATAAGCGTCCACCTCGAGCCATGCGCACCGGACCCACTGCAGGGTTGTGGGTACAGCAAGTGTACCCAGGGAAGTCGGGACACAGGTAGTGTTTCGGAGAAAAAAAAAAAAAGTGATTACTCAGTACCAACATGTTCATGTTGTATAAAATCTGAAAATATTCTCAGACAAATACATAGTCCCATCACCGGAGGATATGTAAAACACTGTCGATGTTTTGGTACAAGTTACTGTTACACTATTTTTTTTATTCCAGAAGTATTCCCTAATGTTAAGAAAAGTAAGGAAAAATATTAAAAAAGAAATGGAAAGTCTTCTATAATACTAGCACCCAGAAAAAAGCATCATTAGTACCTTGGCTGATGTGGTTCCTTATCTCCTATGTGAGTAAATATGTATTTAAAATATTTTTCTTCCCACAAAATTGTCATCACAATATTTGGACTGGTTTGTTTTTTCTCTCACTTCATGTATCCTGAGCAGCTCTCCATATCAGTAAATAATGAAATCATGTTAAATGGTTCCTTCAGATTCTGTAGTTTTAGATACCTTACCACCTAGTCCACCAATGAAAGTTGTACTTCCAATCTCAGCGTATCATCAAAACCAGAAATAATCATGGCCTTTCATTTTTTGCAATTTGATAGACTGAGCACGCTGTCTCACTGCATAATGCAACACTGAGGGGACTAGGCCATAAAATGAAGCATTTGTGTAGACAGCAAACCGGGAACAGAAAATAAAAGTGGACTTCGATGATCTTGGTAAACCACCGCCCCAACCAAACAACAGCAAAAATCATCCCAGGTATGGAACAAGTTTTTCTGATAATTGGGGGTGGAAGCATTCCTTCTGCTACAGACACATGCAGTGTTAACCTTGGTATGGTCTCTGTAACATCCTTGCAGGTTTGTTTCTTGAAATCGTGTCAAGAGTGAACAGTATCTTCAGTGGTGACAAATGTGGTAAGAATTATGTCATGGAAATAAGCACGAATCCCCTAATGTGAAACTCTGGGTGTTTGCTTTTGTTTTCTCAGATATGTGTGAAGTGTCCAAGCCATCAGAGCACAAATGCTGACGGAAATCTTTGCCTCCCCCAAATCATGACTGTCATGTCCTTTAAACACACTTCAGGGATGGTGCTGGCCTTTTCAAATTAATCTGTTGAGTTAAAAGCACCGTCATGCAAGTACACAATATGATAATTATCAAGAACAGCAATTTTCACTTTTCCTCTCACGGCACACATAAACTAATTACTAAAACTCTGCAGCACACTAAAAAATATATATTTTTTGCTGATCTGACCCCCCAAAACAGGTATAATTTTGATTCATTCACACTGGACAGTTATTGTTGTGTCGGCTGTTGTCATTTTTTAATTTGACAATATAAAGGAAAAAGGTCAGTGCCCCTGACTAAATAGTCAGGTATTGCATGTTTTAAAAATTCTTGTGGCACACTGGTTGGAAATCACTGAACTAGATATTTTATTCTGCTGTATTAAAGCTCTTATTAATAGTACTATTAATAATATTATTATTAAATATATACATATATTATACTACATAGTTATGTTTTTGAGTGATATATATTTTATATATAACATAATTTATATGTCTATGTACTTTGGCTATGAGTCTTGTCTGATATGTATTTCCAAATATATGCTTTCACTATGTGGCTTATTTTATTGTCTTTTAATAGTACTTCTTGATGAGCAGAAGTTCTTAATTTTAATCTTTCTGCCATTTAGTTTTGTAAATGGACTGAGGAAGGCCTTGGGATGTTTATTCACAAGAATATCCAATTTTTTCATCTACTGACTCAAGTTCAGGTGATCGTATATATGGATTCTCCATTCTGCCTCATTGGTTGATTTGTCTATCTTGGGATAATATCAGTATCTTAATGCTAATAGATTTAAGACGGGTCCTGTTATCTATTACTGTTAGTTCTCCGGCTTCATTCCTTTTTCTCAACATTTCTTTGACTAATGGTGGCCCTTTCTTTTTCCACATAATTTTTCGAATCAGCTTGTCCATTCCCACCAAATCTCTACTGATAGTTAAATGCTTTGAACCTCTAGATTAATCTGTCAAGAACTGATTATCTTCACAATATTGATTCTGTGGTTTCATGAACATGGTATTTATTCTGGTCATCTTTAAACTTGTTTCGATATTTTTTTAGTTTTCAATGTAGAGGTCTTACACAATGTTCATTAGGTTTATTCCAAGGCATGTGAGGTTTTTGTGCTGTCATTGTTTTTTAAAATCTATTTCTATTTGTTTATTGCTGTTCTATAGAATATGATTGATTTTGTGCAATTTTGGTAATATATTAACTGGCCAAATTCACTTCTAAATTCTCGTAATTTTTGTAGATTCTTTGACTTCTTGTAAGCAAACAACCACATTGTCTGTGAATTTGTTTCTCCTCCCAATAAATATGCCTTTCATTTTTATTACATATGAGTAGTTGTTTCATAGAAAGAAATTGGAGATTTTTCTTCACTTTTAATACTTTGGAACAACCTGGAGTCTGGATCTGTGGGAGAAGACTTGGGGTCCATGCTAGGCAAAAAAAACAGGCACACAGAGCACTAGTGGGTGTATCCTGGACATGTTAAACCTTGTTAACACCCCAAACTCCATGTACAGGGTCAGTCAGACTGAGACAAAGAAGAAAGAATTGGGACAGATGCTGGTCCCATGACTTCTGAGGAAAGGACCATCAGGGCTCCCAGAATCCTCTTTAAGCAGTTGATATGCAAACACAGTGGCCCCATTTGAACCTGAGGTAGTGCTGGCTCTGGAAGAGACCCCATATCTCAGCAGGTGTCCCCAGGCTTTTCCTCACAGAGCTTGTGATAGAGTCCAGTTGGGTCCAGCATGAGAAAGATTCCCAGAGGTGTCTGGGTTTATCCTCATTGACCCATAACATGAGGGCAGTGAGCATGGACATAGGCTGGAACACTGACTAAAGGTATGACATGAAGTACGAAGCCAGCTTCACTTTTCCTGGAATGGCCAACCTGCGGTATGATTTCCTGATGAGTCCTCCTCTCATAAACCCTACCTCATTCTTTCTTTAGAGTCACTGAACTACCCTGGAAATTTTATTAAGATCCCACTGTATTTATGGATTAATTTGAGAAAAGCAGCTGCTTTATATAAATGAGATTTTCTATACAAGAATAGTTGATGTATTCAAGTCTTCTTTATATCCCTCAATTGTTTCAAGTCACTCACATAAATCAAATTTATGCCTAGGTATTTTACCTTTGTTGCTATTATAAATTTGGTCTTTACTCTCATTATATTTTTTAACTGTCTAGTTTTTGTCAGAACAAAAATTCATTTGTTTTTATTAGAAAAATTCTTTTTTAAAGATTTTATTCATTTACTTTTAGAGAGAGGGGAAAGGAGGGAGAAGTAGAGGGAGAGAAACATCCATGTGTGAGAGATACATCAGTCGGTTGCCTTTCGCATGCCCCCACCTAGGGACCTGGCCCACAAACCAAGCATGTACCCTGACTGGGAATCAAACCAGTAACGGTTTGGTTTGCAGGTCGGCAGTCAATCCACTGAACCACACCAGCCAGGGAGAAAAAATTATTTAATTTTTCAATTATTTAATAATTATTTAATTATTTAATTTTGTAGTTTAATACAATTAAGTTTAAGAAAAACTACTAGTTGGTTTTTCTTGGGTTTTTTTTAATAGTTGACATACAATATTATATTAGTTTTTGAATACAACATAATGATTAGACATTATATGCCTTACTAAGTAATCATAATGAGTCCAGTACCCATTCGACACCATACATAGTTATTAGAATATTATTTTATAAATTTTAAATCATTTTTTATTTTTTAATTACAGTTGACATACAGTATTATATTGGTTTCAGGTGTACACCAATGATTAGACATTATATAACTCAGTGATCATCCCGATAAATCTCGTACCCATCTGACACCATACATAACAATTAGACTATTATTGACTATAGTCCCTATGCTGTACTTTACATAACTTGAGTGTTCTGTAAGAACCAATTTGTACTTCTTAATCCCTTCACCTTTTTCACCCATTCCCTTAACCCCTTCCCATTGGGTAACCATCAAAACGTTCTCTGTATCTATGAGTCTGTTTCTGTTCTGCTTGTTTATTTCAGTTTTATTTTTTAGATTCAATTGTTAATAGATATGTATTATTACCATTTTATTGTTCATATCTTTGATGTTCTTCTTCTTCTTCTTCTTCTTCTTCTTCCTCTTCCTCTTCTTCTTCTTCAAGAAGACCTTTTAACATTTCTTATAATACTGGTTTGGTGGTGATGAACTCCTTTAGCTTTTTCTTGCCGGGGAAACTTTTTATCTGTCCTTCAATTTTTATTTTATTTTATTTTATTAAAGGTTTTATTTATTTATTTTTAGAGAGAGGAGAAGGAAGAGAGAAAGAGAGGGAGAGAATATTTATGTGTGAGAGATACATCAATTGGTTGCCTCTTCCATGCCCACAACTGGGGACCTGGCCCACAACCTAGGCATGTTCCCTTACTGGGAATTGAACTGGCAGCCCTTCAGGTCACAGGCTGGCACTCAACCCACTGAGCCACACTAGCCAGAGCTGTCCTTCAATTTAAATAAATTTATTGATTTGAGGGGAGGGAGAAAGAAATATCGATTAGTTGTTCCACTTATTTATGCATTCAGTGGCTTATTCTTGTATGTGCCTTGACTGAGGATCAACCCCATGACCTTGACATATCAGGAAAACATCCTAACCAACTGAGCTGCCAGACCAAGGCCTGTCCTTTGATTCTAAATTCCTTGCCAATCCTAGCCTGCAGTTTCTGTTGAGAAATCAGCCAAAAGTTTTATGGGAGCTCCCTTTTAGGTAACTAACTTTTCTCTTGCTTCTTTTAAGATAATCTCTTTGTCTTTAACTTTTGCATTTTAATTACGATGTGGCTTGGTGTCATCCTCTTTGAGTTCACCTTGTTTGGGACTCTGCACTTCCTATACCTGTATGGCTATTTCCTTCATCAAGTTAGGAAGTTTTCTCTCATTTTTTCATATAGGTTTTCAATTTCTTGCACTCTCCTCCTTCCAGCACCTCCATGATGTGAATGTTGGTGTACTTGAAGTTATCCCAGAGGTTCCTTATACTATCCTCATTTTTTAAGTTCTTTTTTCTTTTTGGTATTGTGATTGGGTGTTTTTTGCTTCCTTATATTCCAATCACTGATTTGATTCTCAGCTTCATCTACTTTACTATTGATTCCTTATAAATTATTCTTCATTTTGGTTACTGTATCCTTCATTTCTGACTGGTTATTTTCATGTCCTTTTTTATGCTGTTGAAGTTCTCATTAAATGCATCTACTCTTCCCCTCATTTCATTGAGTATCTTTATAACCAGTGTTTTGAGCTCTGCATCTAGTAGATTGCTTGTCTCCATTTTGTTTAGTTCTTTTTCTCGAGTTTTGTCCTATTCTTTCATTTTGGACATGTTTTTTAGTCTCCTCATTTTTGTAGCCTCCTTGTGTTTGTTTCTGTATATTAGGTAGAGCTGCTATGTCTCCCAGTCCTGGTAGAGTGACCTAATATAGTAGGTGTTCTGTACTGTCCAGTGATACAGTCTCCTGTTCACCTGAACAGTTCACTTCAGGTGCACGCTCACAGGGCAGGACTTACTTCAGCAGGGCTCTGGTGCCCCCTGAGTCTGACCCTTGAGTGCATCACTTGTGGAGGTGATTGGGTGGTGCTTTCAAGTAGTCTGAAGCTGTCCACTAGGTACACTGGCTCTTTGGCCTCCTGGGAGGTACAGATCAAAGTCAGCCACCACCTGTGTTCTGCTAGGCCTTCCATCATGAGCTACAAAATGATCTTCAGATGGCTGCTACTTCTGCTGGGCCTGAAGGTGCCCAGGGGAGGCCAAGCTGCAAACCAAGGCCATCTGCCAATAGTGCTAGGCCTGGGGCCAACTTAGGTATAGATACAGGGCATGTTAAGGCCAGATGCTGCTTGTTTGAGAGATATTAAGAAAGTCTGAAAATCTGAGCTAAGGCAGGCCATTTGTATGGAAAAGCCACTGGAAAGAGCTAGGGTGGACCCACAAGTTGGGTAGGGCAAGGTCTCGGGGAATCACTAGGGCCAGGTGAACAGTATTAACCAGGCTGATGGAGACTCAGATATGGTGCGCCTGTTGGGGAGAGGGTTCAGCAAAGGAACAAGAGCCTCTACCAGCACTTCTGTCTGGAAGAAAGCTGCTCTTCTAGCTCTTGCCCTGATCTCAGTCAATCCAGTTCCTTCCTGTATGTCCCTGGTGCCTTTCAAGTTGCTGCCCCAGCACTAGAGCTTAGAGGGAGTTAGTCCAAGTAAGTTCATGTATGGGCACTCTAAGAGAAATGCCTGGGGCTCCAGAAGCCCTCTGTCTCACTCAGCCACAATCCCCGCTGGTTTTTACAACCAGAAGTTATGGGAACTTCTCTTTCTGGCACTGGAACCCTGACCTAGAGGGCCTGGTGTGGCGCTAGGACACCTCACTCCTCAGGGGGAACCTCCACAGCCAAGATATTCCTCCCTACTTTTATCTGCCACATGTGAGCATGGGACCAGCCCTTTCTGCATCTCCACCCTTCCTACCAGTCTTGATGTGCCCTTTTTAAAAAACAAAAAATTGATTTAATTTTAGAGAGAGAGAGAGAAAGGGAGCGAAAGACAGAAGCATTGACTTGCTGTTCCACTTATTTATGCATTCATTGGCTGCTTCTTGTATGTGCTCTGATACTCCGCAACCTTGTAGTATCAGGACAATTCTCCAACTAACTGAGTTACCTAGCCAGGGCCCTGTGGCTTCTTTATATCATTAGTTGTAGGACTTTTGTTCAGCTAGGTTTCAGGCGGTTCTGAATGATGGTTGTTCTATAGTTTAGTTGTAATTCCAATGCGGTTGTGGGAGGATTCAAGCATTTCATTGACTTATGTTGCCATATTGACTGGAAGTTATTACAATATTATTGACTATAGTCCCTATGCTGTACTTTACATCCCTGTGACTATTTTTATAACTGGCAATTTGTACTTCTTAATCCCCTTCACATATTTACCCCCCCCAATCCACCCCACCTAATCTGTCAACCAACAGTTTGTTCTCTATATCATACTAGCCTCACTATATAACAGTAAATTTTATTTTTTACTGAGATAACATTGGTTAATAACATATAAGTTTCCGGTGTACAGCATTATAATTCAGTATCCATATAAACTATAGCATGCTCACAGTCGGAAGTCTAGTTTCCTTCCACCACCGTATACTTGACCCTCTTTACCCATTTTGCTCACCTTTACCCCCTTTTCCTTCTGGTAAACATGAATCTGTTGTCTGCACCTGAAAGTTGGTTTGGTTTGTTCATTTTTTTCTTTTTTGTTTTATATTCCACATATGAGTGAAATCATACGTTTTTTCTTCTTTTCTGTCTGCCTTATTTCATTTAGCATAATATCCTCAAGATCTACTCATGTCACAAATAGCAATATTTTATCTTTTTATGGCCAAATAGTATTCCTCTGTGTGCGCGTGTGAGTGTTACATCTTTATCCATTCATCTGTCGATGGACACTTAGGTTGTTCACATATCTTGGCTATTGAGAATAATGCTGCAATGAGCATACACTACATATATCTTTTCAAATTAGTGTTTTCATATTCTTTGGGTAAATACCCAGAAGGAGAATTGCTGGATCATATGGTAGTTCTAGTCTTAACTTTTTAGGGAACCTCATATTGTTTTCCATAGTGACTGCACCAATTTACAAACCCACAAACAATCTCTTTTCTCCACATCCTTTCCACCTAAAGGCTATTTCTTCTGTTTTTGATAATAGCCATTCTAACAGGTGTGAGGTAATAGCTCATTGTGGGTTTGATTTGTATTTCCATAATGATTAGTGGTGTTCAGAATCTTTCCACATGCCTGTGGCCACCTATATGAAAAAAAAAGTCAATTCAGGTCCTCTGCCCACTTTTTAATCAGATTTTTTTTTAGTTGTATGAGTTTTTTTCCTATGTGTTTTGGATATTAACCCCTTATCAGAAATATCATTTGCAAATATCTTCTCCCATTAGGATGGTTGCCTTTTTGTTTTGTCAATAGTTTCCTTTGCTGTGCAGAAGCTTTTTAGCGTACTGTAGTACGATTTGTTTATTTTTATTTTCATTTTCCTTGTCTTTGCAGCCAAATTCACAAAAACATCACTAAGACTGATGCCCAAAAGCTTAGTGCCGATGTGTTATTGTAGGTATTTTATTGTTTCAGGTCTTACATTCAAGTCTTTAATCCATTTTTAGTTAATTTTTGTGTATGATGTAAGACAGCGGTCTAGTTTCATTCTTTTGCATGTGGCTATCCAGTTTTCCCAATACCATTTATTGAATAGAGCTTTCTTCCTCTTGGCTCCTTTTATTGTAAGTTAGTTTTCCATGTATGTGTGAGTTTGCATCTGGGCTCTCAATTCTGTTCCACTGATGTGTGTTTTTCTGCCAATACCATCCTGTTTTGGTTATATAGCTTTGTAGTATAGTCTGAAATCAGGGTGTGTGATACCTCTAGTTTTGTTCTTTTTTTCTCAGGATTGCTTTGGCTATTTGGGGTCTTTTGTGATTCCATGCAGATTTTAGGATTATTTTGTTCTATTTCTGAAAAAATGTCATTGGGATTTTGATAGGGATTGCACTGAAATAGAGGTTGCTTTACGTAGTACAGACAGTTTAACAATTTTAGTTTTTCCAATCCATGAGCATGAAATATCTTTCCATTTCTTTGTATCTTTTTCAATTTTTCAACAATGTCTTGTAGTTTTCAGTGTATAGTACTTTCAACTCCTTTAAGTTTATTCCTGGATATTTTATTTTTTGTAGCAATTGTAAATAGGATTGTTTTACTTTTATTTCTGATATTTACTTTTACCGGAATTAAAAGTAAAACAATCATATTGTTGATAGTGTATAGAAATGCAACAGATTTTTGAATATTGATTTTGTATTCTGCAACACAACTGTACTTGTCTATTATTTCTAACAGCTTTTTGATGGGCTCTTTAGTGTTTTCTCTATAATGTCATCCACAAATAGTGAGTTTTACTTCTTCCTTTCCAATTTTGATGTCTTTTATTTTTCTTGCTAATTACTCTGGCTAGGACTTCCTGTACTATGCTGAACAAGAGTGATGGAAACAAGTGTCCTTGTCTTGTTCTTGATCTTAGAGAAAAAGCTTTTTATTTTTCACGATTGAGTATAATATTAGCTAAGGATTTGTCATATATGGCCCTTATTATGTTGACATACTTTCTGTCTATACCCACTTTGTGTTTTAATCATAAATGCATGTTGTAACTTGTCAAATGCTTTTCCTGCATCTATGGAGATGATCATATAATGTTTAATCTTTCATATTGTTAATGTGGTGTATCATGTTGATCGATCTGCAGATGTTAAACCATCCTGCATCCCTGGAATAAATCCAACTTGATCATGATGTATCTTTCTTTTAATGTATTGTTGTATTCAGTTTGCTAATATTTTGTTGAGGATATTCACATCTACATTAATCAGGTATACTGACCTGTAATTTTCTTTTTTGTGTTGTCCTTACCTAGTTTTGTTATCATGGTAATATTGACCTTGTAAAAGTGAGTTAGAAAGAATTTCCACCTATTCATTTTTTTTAAGACTTTGAGAAGGATATATATATAAATCTCCTTTGAATATCTGGTAGGATTGAAGCCACCTAACCTGAAATTTCATTTTTTAGGTTTTTGATTATTGTTTCCATTTTCTTACTAGTGATAGGTCTATTCAGATTTTCTACTTTTTCATGATTCAGCCTAGGAAGGTTTTATGATTGTAAAAATGTATTTCTACTAGGTTGCCCAATTAGGTGGTATATAGCCTTTTACAGTATTATTTTATAATTCTTTGCATTTCTGTGGTATTCCTTATAACTTCTATTTCTGATTTTTATTTAAAGATTTTATGTATTTATTTTTAGAGAGATGGGAAGGGAAGCAGAGAGGGAGAGAAACATGGATGTGTGAGAGAAACATCAATCGATTGCCTCTCACACATGCCCCAACCAGGGACTGGGCCCACAACCCAGGCATGTGCCCTGACTGGGAATCAAACCAGTGACCTTTCCCTTTACAGGACGACACTTAACCTACTGAGTTACACCTGCCAGGGCTCATTTCTGATATTATTTGAGTCTTCTCTCTCTTTTCCTAAGTAAGTCTAGCTAAGGTTTGTAAATTTTTCACATCTTTTCAAAGAACAAGCTCTTTTTTTATCGTTCTTTTCTGTTGTCTTTTTAGTCTTTCATTTACTTTTGTTAATTTTTATTATTTCTTCCTTCTACTGACTTGGACTTTGTTCCTCTTTTTCTAGTTCCTTATAGTGTAAGATTACATTACTTATTTGAAGTTTTTATTTTTTAAGATAGATCTGTATTGCTACAAATTTCCCTCTTATGCTTTTTGCTGCATCCCAAAGATCTTGGTATGTTGTATTTTCATTTTCATTTGTCTCTTTTTATTTCTTCCTTGACCCCACAGTTATTCAGTAGCTTTCACCTTATTCTACCAGCTAAGGTCTTTTATAAAGTGTTAAATAAAAGTGGTGAAAGACATCCTTGTCTTGTTTCTAATATTAGGGAGAAAGAATTCAGTGTTTAACTATGAAGTAAGATGTTAGTTTTAGGGTTTTTGTAGAGTCTTTTGATCAGGTCTACTTTCACTCCTAGTTTACTGATTTTTTAAAAATCATGAATGAGTGTTGACTATTTTCAAATGTGTTTTCCGCACCTTTTTAGAAGAGCATATGTACTTTTAGTTTGCTCATACAGTGAATCACATTGCTTATTAAATGTTAAACCAATCTTGTTATTCCTAGTATACTTTTTCAGGCTGCTGAATTTATTAAATAATTTACTATAAGACTTCTTGCATCTTTGTTAACTAGGGGTATTAGTATGTAGTTTTCTTTTAATATCTTTGTTGGGTTTTGATATCTGGTTTATACTGATAGCATATAAAATAAGTCGGGGTATGTTACTTTTTTTTTATCTGCTAGAAGCATACATGCAGGATTGGTATTAATTTTCCCTTAAATGTTTAAGAATTAACTAGTGAAGTCATCTGTACCTGGAGTTTCCTTTGTTAAAACTTTATTTCATAGATTGACAAATAAAACTTTATTTGCCCCAGTTGCATGGTAGATGGACTGTTTTACACAAGAGGAAGTAAGCCATATTTCCAGTGAGGTTCTACCACATCTGCTAAGCAATTCTGAGAAAACCCTGAGTGGTATGGGGTCCTCCAACCTTGAACAATGGGAGCAACTATTAGAAGCAGGAGGATTAAGAAAACCAAACTGGAAAAAGTATCAGCTGAAATCCTATTTAGATTTTTGGATCCTAAACTCTCCTTTAAAGTTGGTACTCATATTTCTCCTGGATAATTTACACTTTGCCTGCCCCACCCCCACGTGATGACATGGGCCATATTCTTTTTTTTTTTTTCCGTTTTCTTCCTAAACTGTAACAGAGAAAGTAAGGGCTCTCACTGAAGGTGAAATGTCAATAATCCCAATCACTTTTTAAAACCTACTCCTTTCAGTGATAAACATGACCAAATATACCTGAAGATGGGCCCACTGATGTTTCCTTCCACAGCTTATGGTCTGTCCACCAGACGCATGAAATAAAGAGGCCAACCTCCTGAGTGTCAGCGAGGAGTCTGAATAGGAATTTTAGATGCCCCTTTCAGTCGGTGAGATGAAACCTGTAGTTTCCAAATCATCAGTCTTGTGAAAGTTTTATTTCCTTTATGAATCTACATATAAGCCTATTTTATCATTTGTCTTAAGCTTAGATGCTGACCCAACACTTGCCTGCAGGATGATTTGGAGCAATCAATAAGCATCTTCTGGGAAGACTATAAGTGGCTGAGTTTGTACCTGTTACGGACTGAATGTTTGTGTTTCCTTTCAGAAAGGAAATAATGGTGGAGAAAAAATGTAGACAAATCAAATATAGAACAGGAAGAGCTTATGGGGAAAAGAATCACCAACCTGTTGGATCTGTGGTGCAGTCAATCAAAGGCATAGATATCAACAATCCAGACCTAAGCAAACACAGCCAGAGAATGAACTAGTAGAACCTGGACAAGAGAGAGATACAATATCCAAGAGTATCCATGTTTCAAGAACTTCGTCCAACAACGAAATTCCAGGAATCCTCCCTAAAGAAAAGACGCAACGATCATGAAGATGGTCATGATCTCAGAATGAACACTCAGTAGAACATAGATGATATTGAGGGGTCCAGGCAGGTGATGTGAGGACCATGGAAAGGGTTATCAGTCCTATTTATCAGTCTACATCCACTGAATGCCACCCTCAGTGGATTACAAATCAATACCATATGGGCCACAAGATATTTTAAAAATCCGACATTACTGTTCCAACATGAAGATCCACTTGACAAATGTCAAAAGTGAAAAATTTTAAAGTAACAATGCTATTTTTACTGCAAAGTAATGAAAACCATTGATTTAGACACTAGATGATTCCAAATACAGATTAAATTATCCTAAGATGTAAAAACTATATTACCAACAGTGGTTTCACAAAAGCAATTTTAGAAAGCTTCTGAATATCTACTGGCAGCAAGCAAGGTTATTGAAATTAGCTTAGTAAAATTTGACCTGGTTTTATCATTTTTTTCTTAATGCTTGACATCTGAACCATAGAAAAGGAATGGACACTACCCAGAGATCTCAGACTTGGAACTGGATGCAATGACACAAGGGGGGCACACTTTTTTTATTGTAAGAGAGAGACGTATAATGTTAAGTAGGAGGCTACATGTACAATCTAAGTATTGAAAGTAAGGAAAATGTTGACATAATGGCTAGGCAGAAGGGTGAGCTACACTAGAAATCTTTTTTTTCTCTGCTCCTGCTTGGCAAATGAATAACAATTCGGTGAGTGACAAACTGCCCACACAATTAGTGAGTGGAAAGTAGAGCCCACCTACCACTATAGACTCTCCAGGAAACACCAGGCACTAGTGTCCCTTGCTTCCCTTCCCAACCTTCCACATAGCTTCCACCAGACCTAAGCACTTTCCCCAGACTTGGGACCAGAAGTAATCAATGCAGAGATACATTAAGGAAATTAATGTGTCTTAAGGAACTTTGAGAACATTAAGGAACTCTCATAGGCTCTGAAGCATGATTCACCAATTGCTTTTGTTTACAAAGCCTTGAACATGGTCTTTCTCACCAACTGGAGCCACCTAATATCCTGTCAATGAATTCCTTTTCCTGAATCAACTTGCTAGAGTTGGCTCATGTGCTTTGCAACTAAGAACCCAGGCTGCTACAATTTATGAAGAGCCAAATGCTATTACTGATGTGGTTCATCAAGTCTTCCAAAGGGAAACTGAGTCCACATGCACCCTCTTTCAACAAAATGAAAAAATACTGATTTGTATAAGATAAAGTTCTAAAGCTGAAGTAAGATTACTGGTCAAGTATACTAAAGAAAACATACAGAATATATAATATTGAGTACAAAATCCAGAAGGAATTAAAAAATACAAAAGGCCTATATGAAAGCAGCAATGCTGTGTGGTATATGTTAAAACTGCTAACAGAGTAAATCATAAGAGTTCCAATCACAAGGAAAAAACCAGTTTGTCCTTTTTTTGTATCTATATGAAATGACAAATGTTAATTAATTGTGGTAATCATTTCACAATACACGTAAGTCATTATGTTGTGAACCTTAAACTTATGATTGTCAATTATATCTCAATAAAACTGGAAAAAAATGTAAAACAAATAGTTCTAGGACAGTACTTCTTACCATCTAGGTAGTTAAAAACACTTTAGTTACCTTTCATTTATTTCTAATTTTACTGGAGTATGGTGAAAGAAATCTCACCTATTAAATCTCTATTTTTCTGTGGCAGTGTACTATTTTATTTTTGTGAGTATCTCTCTCTCTCTCACACGTGTGTGTGTGTGAGAGAGAGAGAGAGAGATACATTAATGTCATTAATGTCAAGTTATTGATTCCCTTTTTTAACCCTAAAATTTAGGTTCAGAAGTTTAATTACATATTTTTGGCATGTTGTCATTTTAATTTCTTTTCATTTTTGGTTGACCATTTTTGTAATTAAGACTACCTTTTCAACAAAGGGAAATTATTGAGAAAATGATAGAAATTAACATTTTAGTTTATTTATTGAATCTGTCCTGTTCAAAACACTTGGCAACCATAACTCACCACACAGGAGCTGATAAAACACAGACAGATGACTCTCATATTCAACCTGGCCAGGAAAATCACACACACACTCACTTCAAAATTTTGCCATTTTATCAGCTTCACATTTTCAATGAAATATTTTTAACATTTACTCAAGAAGTTACTTTGCAGTAAATTTACTTCCCAAACTTAAAATCTTTAGAGCCCTCCTTCTTAGCTATCTGGCTTTATACATATTTGTGAAATCATAGCTCCTTGCCTTCAGAGTAAGATTCAACATACTCAGGGACAATAATCCACTTGTACCTAGCACTGGCATCAACTTTACCTATAGTTGGTGGGAAGGGTGGCTAGTTAGGCTTTCAGAATTTTATGTCCTCTACAAAAGGCAATGCATGGAGAACCCCTGCTCTTCTTCCATCCTTACAGCCATGGACTAACTGAAGATTCTCTTGTGGTGGCAAGCCAGTTTTCCAGCCATTAACACTTGTTTCCCCAGAACTCCAGTCACTACCAGGTGTTTGCACTCTCCGGCTTAATCCTCATAGAGATGACTCCACTAAGGGTCACATCATAGGGGCAAAATTTTACTGGGAAAACACCCTATCAGATATCACTTTAGCCTTTTCTTTCTCCAGAGAATTTACCTCTATTCTCAGGTCTCTCTGTTCAACTGATTATTTATTTATTTTTATTAATTCTTTGGGAGCAGGGGTTCCAGGTCCATAATCCACAGGATTAGAATTCATGATTCAGGGGGAAAGGCCAGAAAGACATGTAAACAAAATCCTTAAAAATCAATGAGAAGATACAAATCTCACCTCACTAAAAGATCTCTTGCAAGCTTAAGTGGTGAGCACTTAACCGGGCAGTGCCTTCCCACTCAGAGGACTCTCACATAAAGGAACATATTTCAGAGAAAAAAGACAATCTACATGGGGGAAGAGGGGGGAAAACCACCTTAAAATTAGAACTCCTTTACAATGATTTAGACATATGAAAAAAAAAATTCCACTTGCCTTACACTGCCCATGAATCTCAGTTTCTCCTATGAAACCCTTTCTGGCCTAAATTTCCAGTTCCACATTCCCATGGAAATATTTTATTTTCAATGGGGAATATTCCTGGGCAATCGAAGTTCTACCTAAGTGACCTGATCATACTAATGCAAATGAAAATTTCAGAACCCTGAGGAATCTTTATCTGTCTGTCCAGTCTTTCCTGAATGGTCAAAGGAGATGAAAATCTTTTTTTTTTTCTTGCGACTAATGTAAGCTAATTGTATCATTTATCAAAAACAGTATACAGCGGCCCCCACACACAGCCAAAAGAAAGACCAAGCATAAACCTAAAAGTCAAACAGGTATACCTGGAATCCCTTTTAATTCTGACCCATACACAAATATCTTATCACAATAATTCTAGAAATGAAAATTCTATATTCTTGTCCTGTACTTTTCACTTTGTATCATAACAATTTTCCTAATTTTTACATTATCTTCACATGTAAAAGAAAAGTGCTGTATGAAAGAAAATACAAAGTAGTTAGTGGGGAAATCATGTTGCAAGATGATACAATGAAATACTATTTTCCAGCCTAATTTCTAATAACTACAGCAATTTTCAAACTTCTCAACAACACCAGTGTTAGCATTCTCATTTACTCTTTATTGGAAAAGAGATCTACCTCACTGGCAATCACTCCACAGCATATTGTCCATTTAATGGTAATGGTAATTCTAAGTGCTTTCTGCAAAGAAAAGTGCCAATATTTATTACTTTTGTTTGGAATGTGTCATAAAGACTAAGTTTGATTTTAAATATGGAATTGCTAAGTAAAATGTGTGACCCATAGTGCCCCCTTTCTTCTCCACAAGAAATTTCCAGATACACAATAATAAGGCTAACTGAAACCTTTCCCACATACATTTTCATACAAGTTCTTTCCAATACATGTGCTTCCTTGGAAGGGAGGGAGAGAAGAAGGTAGAAATATACTCTGGCTAAAAAAAAATTCCAAACTAGCTGCATTCATAGGGTTTCTCTTCAGTATGAGTTGCCTGATGCCTAATGAGTTTAGAGCTATTAATAAAAGCTTTCCCACATTGATTACATGTAAAGGGTTTCTCTCCAGTATGTGTTCTTTGATGTACAATAAGTCGAGCGCTCAAGCTGAATGTTTTTCCACACTGATTACATTCATAAGGTTTCTCTCCAGTATGAGTCCTCTGATGTTGAGTAAGGCATGAACTCTGCCTGAAGGATTTCCCACACTGATTGCATTCATAGGGCTTTTCTCCAGTATGAGTTCTCTGATGCACAACAAGAACATAACTCTGGCTGAAAGACTTCCCACACTGATTACATTCATAGGGTTTTTCTCCTGTATGAGTTCTCTGATGCATAACAAGGTGAGAACTGCGGTTGAAAGATTTTCCACACTCATTACATTCATAGGGTTTTTCTCCAGTATGAGTTCTTTGATGTGCAACAAGCTGAGAGCTCCAGCTAAAGGATTTCCCACACTGGTTACATTCAAAGGGTTTTTCTCCTGTGTGAGTTCTCTGATGGGCAACAAGTTTGTAACTCTGACTAAAGGACTTTCCACATTGATTGCATTCATAGGGTTTTTCTCCAGTATGAATTCTTTGATGTGCAATAAGTTTATAGCTCTGGATAAATGATTTCCCACATTGATTACATTCATACGGCTTCTCTCCGGTATGAGTTCTTTGATGTGCAATAAGCTTGTAGCTCTGCCTGAATGACTTTCCACACTGATTGCATTCATAAGGCTTCTCTCCAGTATGAGTTCTCTGATGCACGACAAGGACATAGCTCTGGCTAAAGGATTTCCCACACTGGGTACATCTGTAAGGTTTCTCTCCAGTATGAGTTCTCTGATGGGAAACAAGGTGAGAGCTCCGACTGAAGGATTTCCCACATTCATTACATTCATAAGGTTTCTCCCCAGTGTGAGTTCTCTGATGTGCAACAAGATGAGAGCTCCAGCTAAAGGATTTCCCACACTGGTTACATTCAAAGGGTTTCTCTTCGGAATTTCTCATGTTTGAAGCAAGCGATGAATTTTGGGCTATTTTACTATATTTTTGTTGTCTCTCTTCAATAGGAATTCTCTGTTGTTCATTATGGGATATGCTATGGTTCAAAACTTGCCCACATTCCTTAAAATCAAAGGATTTTCCTCTTGCATGTATTTTCTCATGTATATTTATGGGTATATCATGGCTAAAAGATTGAATACTGTTGCTAAATCCATAGGATTTATCTTCTGTTTGAGTTCTTGTAAACTGAATAAGGTGAATGCTCTGGGGTTTTTTCCCATGTTCATTATTTTCACATAGTTTCTCACTGTCATTAATCATCTGATGACTATTCATAACTGAATGATGTGATTTTTTAACATGATAAGCATGTTTGTGAAAATGGTTTCTTATGGGTATCACCTCGGGTGAAAGAAGGCTGGAACTCAGACCAGTCTTCTCCTCAAGTTCATCAGCTTTGCAGGCTCCCTCATGAGTAACAGCATTCTTCTGAGTGAACGCCACTTTCTTCAAAAGTCTTTCTTGTTTTTTCTGTTGCTTCTCCAACTGGTCCTTGCAAACCCAAATTTCTTCACATGAAGATAACCAAGGATCATCTCTTGCCAATCTTTCTAACTTCACTCCATGGGATGGTTCATCATCAGAAATTCTCTTTAAGGTTGATTCTCTTCTTACAAGTGCAGTTGCTGAGTCTGGAAGAAAGCAAAATAAAACATAATGCCAAAAAATGTTAGAGCTAGAAAAGTAGAGTAGAGCTAACAAGAAGGGATGCAAAGTATCAATATATGTAGATTTGTTTTCAGCTATTATAACCTGGATGGAGAAGCAAAAGGGTGGGATAAAATAGTAAGAAGAAAACTACCAAAGCCCAATAGTATAACATGGCATTAAAATAGAACAACTTAATCCTAAGTTTACTGAATATATAAGACTTTAGACCCCAAGTCTAAATTTCCATATTCCAAATTAAGATCATCTGTACAGATTAAAAGAGCCTCAAAACAATTTTACAATTCTTAGTAAAGTAATAACGGGCCCTTTCCGCCCTCATTAGTGCTAAACATGTGTTCACCGAAATATAAATTAGTGTCTACATTTCTAGGAATTTCTGAAGGCATGAGACTTGCTAGTAGAGCCTGTATGTCAGTAAGACAGGGGCAAACTACAACTCTGAACCAGGAAAAAGAATGGGAACACTGTTATCCCAGAGTCCCAAATGCCTTAGGGGCTAATATGGCCCCCCAGGATTCCTGTCATTCCAAGTAACAGAGAATGGAAGTTACCTCATAAGCAGAAGCCTGGGTGGCTAAATCAAGCATTAGCGAATACCTGGAAAAGTGGTGATGTATGCAGTTCACTAAGTGGAAAATGGAGAAAAATGTGACATGCCCTTTGGGATTTTTCCATCAAAACTTCTATACTTATAATGACTCATGTGTCTGTTTCTCACCAGGATATGTGTGTTGAGAAATTCTTTTTATATTCATCCCCTTGGTCCAACCAGGAAATTGTGTCTGGTTTGAAAAGCTAGCAGGTTAAGATACAGGACTCTGGGTTTCTTGGCTGGCAACAAAAGAAAATTTTTGCAGAATTTAGTCCCAGTTTTTGGCCCTTGGAAACCATGCAGATTAAACAAGCTCTAACCCAAGAAGCTGTACCTTTTCTACCCTACAAATTAAAATTAAGTCTTCACTGGGGAATAAAAAGCCCAAACAAAATCTATGTGTGGCCAAAGTCAATCTTACCTCTGAACACCATAACTCTTAATCTGTGTAAACAAGAGCTAATTTTAACAGGCAGACTTCATTAAAAGAGACTGTACCCTTACCCCAAGAGACCAAGTCCCTGTGGTTCTCTAGGATCACATCTCTGTCCAGAGTCTTCTGAGCAGGATTCAAAATGCCATCTTCCTGAGTAAAGTCCACAGTCACAATTTTGAAGTTCACTCCTTCCTAAAACAGGACACACATTCCTGCATCATTTCCTTTAATGTTCATAGAGGAACAAAAGTTTGACAGATGGAAGAAAGGAGACCTGATGGCCTGGAAGTTGTCCTGAGACAGTCAGTGTTTAAAGGATTCTAGTCAACGTGTACACATGTGTCTTCTAGGTGAGCACCTTTGGGTTTTGGATGCTGGATCTGCTTTTATAGCCCCAAAGAAAAACACCAGATAAGAACTAATATAAATTTTCTCTCTTGATCACCTTAAAGAAAATGCTTACCCAGATTTTTGCACTGGTATATAGAATTCCCAGATAGGAATTCCCTCCAAATTCCCAAGAAACTAACAGAAGAAGGATCAGTAAACTTTTCCTATCAAAGGCCAAAGAGTAAATATTTTAGGCTTTGCAAACTATACAGTCTATTGCAACTACTCAGCTCTGTTGCTGTAGCAAGACAGCCGCCACAGAAAACAGATAAACAAATCGGAGTGGCTTTATTACAATAAAATTTTATTTACAAAAACAGGTGGTTGACCATGTTTGGCCCATAAGCTCTACTTTGCTGATGCCTGAAATAGGTGACGAAATGTGGGCCCTAATGAAGTAGAGGGTAAGGGCACAGGATGTGGAAGCAGAGTGACTGCTTCCAGGGTTTTCTCACCTATAAATAGCATATGTCTAAATTTTAAAAAATTGGAAGTGAAATAAGCCAGGCGGTGAAAGATAAAAACCATGTGATCTCACCTGTAAGTGGAAGCTAATCAACAGAACAAACAAGCAAGCAAAACATAACCAGAGACACTGAAATATAGAACAAACTGACAATAACCAGGGCGGGGGGTGGAGGGGATAACAGGGGGAAACAGAGGAAGGGTAAGCAAGGAACATGCATAAAGGACACAGAGACAAAGCCAAAAGGGGGTAGGATTGAGGGTGGGAGGTGGGGATGGGAGGGACAGGGGGAGCGGTGAAGGGAAAATAGACAAAACTGCATTTGAACAATAAAAATAAATAAATAAATTTTGAAAAAATTTTAAACAATCTGACGATCTGTATTTTAATAGTGAGTTTATTCTATTTCAACTTAGTAGGCTTAATTACCAACTCATTGGGTTGTTGAGTCAGTTAATTGTGATGATATCTATCTATCTAGCCATTAGCAGTTTACTGAGCAAAATATAAAGGCTGGCAATTATTATTATGTCTGAAAACCCTGAGAAATTAAGTGATAGCCAATATGACTTTTATCCTGAACTTTTAGTCTTCAGATGACAGCTCTAGTTTGTCCACACCCAGACTGGCACTGTTGGGACTTCAGGAGATGTTCAGTTATGACTGCCATACGCAATAAAAGGGACTGCCTCCTCTGAGCAGGAAAGGACCTACTTTCAAAACTAGTGGGCAGAAATATTGATCTAAAGAAGAAGTTCTGAGGGTGATCTGTCCTAACCCAAAGGCAGCAAAAGCTAGGAAAGTCCAATGCCACTTGCCACTAACAGCTTTTTAAACAGACCGAGGTTACTGATATCAAGTTGTAATTCAAGAACAGGGTCCGTGAATCCCATGAAATTCCATGCAAAATGCTTCTGTACTGCACTTTTCTAAGTGGGAGCCATAAATTTCCCCCAAATCTCAAAGGTTTTCTCAATTAGCCAGAAAGGGGGTTGAGAAATGTCATTTGCAAACTGCAGCCTCTGCTGAACATGAATCTATAGTACTGTTTCCAATCTCTAATCCATGCTTCCATCTAATAAATTTAATATACAGGGTTGGGCAAAAGCAGGTTTACAGTTGTGCATATGGGAAAAGACCTGCAAGTTATGATTATAATAACACAAGAATAAACTGTTTCGCGTACTCACAACTGAAAACCCACTTTTGCCCATCCCAGTACTCCTCTTTACTATTTAACGTGGGTATCTTCATTATCAAGCTTGTTCAAATATCAAATAAATAATACTAGATTAGATCAGCACCTCCTACTCCATCCCACCTATATGTTGGCAAAGTCCCACACTTTCCTATCATTTGCATAATGGTCATCTTTGTCACTACTCTGCAGTACATAAAAGCAGGTACAAAGCACTTACGGTTTGCAACTCTAACTCCAGTACTTAGCATAGTGTTGGTGTATAGTCAGTACTAAATATATATTGGGTAAATTATGTCACTACATGAACCTATAGAATTAATAAACTTTGTAACATACCAAATAGTCCTCGTCCAAATGCTGATTTAGGTCTTCTCTCACCCAAAACTCAGAGCCTGTCAAATACCCATCTGAAAAAGTCCTTCAAGCCCTGGCTGGGTGGCTCAGTTGGTTGGAGCATTGTCCCATACACTAAAAGGTTGCAGGTTCGATTCCTGGTCAGGGCATATACCTAGGTTGTGGATTTGATCCCTGGACAAGGCATGTACGGGAGGCAACTGATCGACGTTTCTCTCTCTCTCTAAAATTCAATAAATATATCCTTGGGTGAGGATTAAAAAAAGAAAGTCCTTCAACACGTGGATACTGGCTTTTCTGAACTTCTATCCCCACATATTCTATTCTTCGTCTCACTTGGCCCCAACTCCCCACTCTTCCAAATCTCTTTCCGAACTCTTCAACTGTGCCCTTGGGAACTAACTCATCTTCTATAATAATGAAACCCTACAGCTTTAACATATTTACCAAATATTCCCTCCACATCCCTGCATTAATGGAAACCTACCCTCTCCCCTGTGGACTCCCTCCTCCACAGTCCTTGAAGGCTTAGGGTGGTCATGCTCTCCCATCCCAGGGTCTCAGCATCAGAGGGGAAGGGGGTGAGTCCTCTCAGTTACACTGAAACCCTTATTATTTACCTCCCTTCTTAGAGCTTTGTCCTGCTAACCTCTTAAACATCACCATCCCCATCCCCTCAAGACTTAAGAATACCTAGGATCACCCCCCATTTCAAGAACTTGAATTGTTTCTTCTCCCATTGTCTATAGCAGTGATTTTCAACCTTTTTCATCTCACGGAACAAATAAACTACTAAAATTCTGTGACACACTAAAAAATGTATTTTTTTGCTGCCTGACAAAAAATAAGCCTAGTTTTGATTGATTTACGAAAGAAAATAGTAATAACCCACCCTTATTGCTCTAAAGTGACTTTAAAAAAAAAATCAAGTGCCCTTATTTGTATGTAAGGATGTCTGGAACCCAGAATTAACCAATCAGATACAACCTTATTATGTGACATGACCAATAAGATGCAACTCTATTATACAACCTATACATTTATGGTTTAAGACAGGGTATTCACACTGGGTGGCTATTGTTGTGTTGCTTGTTGTCATTTTTCACTTGACAATCAAAGGGAAAAAAGGCCAGTGTTCCTGACTAGTCAGGTAAGGCATGTTTTAAAAATTCTTGTGGCACACCAGTTGAAAATCACTGGTCTATCGCATCTACTTGTACAGTTCTCTAACAATACTATAAAAATAAATGACTTTAGCATTTATTGTGATTTCAGGCAGTATGCTATCCATGTCACAAAATACCATTCACTTAATTCTCACAAGGTTCCTATGAGAAAATTCTATTAGCAGCATCATTTTTCAGATGAAGAACTAGAGAATTTAACACATATACCTAAGGCTGGTAGCTGGCATACAATCTCAAGGTTGCTTGACATCAGAGCCTGTGTTCTAAGTCATCAAGTTACATGGCTAGCCAAACTCCCAGACCTTGAAATTGCTCTTCAGCACCCCACTCTTAGAGTTCTGAGACCCCAGATTCAGTGAACATAAAGTACTCCACTTCTCAAATCACACACACAGAACTGCCCACTCTTGGGTTACATCAGATTATTATTTTTCATTACATCACACTATTTTTTAAATTTTATTTTCTTTCTTTTTTTTAAAGATTTTTTAAATTTATTTTTAGAGAGGGGAAGGGAAGGAAAAAGGGAGGGAAAGAAACATCAGTGTGTGGTTGCTTCTCATGTGCCCGCTACTGGGGACCTGGCCCTCTACCCAGGCATGTGCCCTGACTGGGAATTGAACCGGTGACCCTTTGGTTCACAGGCCGGTGCTCAATCCACTGAGCCACACCAGCCACGGTTAAACTCTATTTTCAATTACAGTTTACATTCAGTATTTTGTATTAGTGTCAGGTGTATAGCATAGTGGTTAGACAATCCCATTACTTCACAAAGTAGTCCCTCCGATATTTCTAGTACCCCCTCGGCACTGGAAATTCCTAGCTGTTACAATACTATTGCCTATATTCCCTATGCTGTACTTCATATCCCCATGCCTATTTTCTAACTACCAATCAGTATTTTTCTCAATCCCTTCCCCTTTTTCACCGTCCCCCACCCAACCCCTTCACCCCTCTAGCAGACTTCTCTACTTTACTTGCTCAATTATTCCCTTTACCCTTCGCGTCTTTGGATGGTTTGGGGTCATTAACTCTATTGAAATGTCTGCTATTACTATCTACCAGTAGATAGATATTCTTTGCCTTTCTAGTGAGTGTCCTCCTTATCTTTTTTGTCTTACTCAGTGTAGAGTCTGTGGATCATTCACTTTAATCCTATTAAACATATCCAAAAATTTTCTTTCAGATATTATTTTGACCTGTGGGGCTTCCACTGAATGCATGTGGCTACAGAAACGAAACAAACCTGAATGTCAATCTGCCATCTGTGGAGGACAGGTTACGGAATGACCCCGCCTTTGGGGGGGTGCCCACAAAAGCCGCTGGATAGTGTGTTATCAGTTAATGGTCACTATCTTGGAATGATCCTTTTCGACCCACCAGCAACCCTGTTAGGCCTCCTGGAGCAGCTTGTTCTCCCAGAACCCAAAAAGCCTTTTCCACACTTCTCAAACAGCTCCCCATTCCGACCCCACCCTCCTGCCTAAGCTCCATCTGCTTATTCACAGAGACAGATCCAAGCTTTCACACGACGCCCCCAACCTCATTCGTCCTAGATGCGCCCTTCTTCCTCTGTAGAGCCAATTTATTCACAGAAACTCTGAACTGACTCCCCTGGCACTAATCAAGGACTCTGCTTTATGGTTTTATCTGTTCTCTCTCCTGATCATTAACTTCTTTTTCTCCACTAACTCCTTCCATTAGAGTCGAATCTTTTCGATCCTTAAAGAAAAAAAAGTCCCTCAACCTCAAACTGCCTCATCGCTGTCACTCTCTTCAGTCTTCCGCGTGATAACCAAATTTCTGTAGAAGTCACCCACTCCTATCTCCATCCCCATCCCTTTCTACTCACTTCCCAGTTCACTTCAGTCTGGCTTCTGCCACCAACCAGCCACATACATTTCCCAATGTGAAGAGGCCATGTGCCCGACTCACCTGGGATGGGATGGCCAGTGACCCAGCATCTTCTCTCTCGGCCTTGATGATCATCTCTTGAGGCAGCAGAGAGTCCTAAGAAGGTAAAAGAGACAAGAGAAAGGAAAATAAAGGGAGCTAAATGACAGCTCAAAACTTGTAAGTAGGCTGGGATTTGACATACCACCTGTTTTAATACATCCCACCAAACTTCTGCTTCCTCCCATCGTTAAGCTCAAGCGAGCCATGTGGAGGTGGGGGGACCTCCAGGGGGGCACTGAAACATTGGACATGTGTGCGAGGTCTTTGTGGATCTTCCAGGCCAGCCCGGCTCCAAGGTAAATGGAGTCTGAGTGACCCAGGCACTGGGCAGAAGAAAATCATGGTCCAGCCGGGCCCTGCCCGAATGCCTGGATCTTGGACTTGTAAGCAAATAAGAAAGAACGCAGCATGACCAAAGAATGAGCAAGAAAAAATCAATAGCTTAACTTCATAAAACGTGTCGCAGAAAGTACCACCAATAAAGGCATCAGCAATAAATATCCACTGTTAAGACTTCTTCCAAATCAGTAACAGGTAGACATGCCAGAAAAATGGACAAAGGAAAATGTGATGTAGCCTCAACTATAAAGAAATAAAATGGCCCTGGTTGGTGCGACTCAGTGGATTGAGTGCTGGTCTGCAAACCAAAGGGTCGCCAGTTTGATTCCGTCAGGGCACATGCCTGGGTTGTGGGCCAGGTCTCCAGCAGGGGGCGTGTGAGAGGCAACCACACACTGATGTTTCTCTCCCTCTCTTTCTCCCTTCCCCTCTCTCTAGAAATAAAATAAAATAAATCTTTAAAAAAAAAAGAAAAGAAATAAAATAGCCAGTGAATATACAGAAAGATGCTTACGTCTTTGAATCAGATAAAACTAAACCTCTTTCTATCATTATCTATCTCTATATATTAGAGACCATAAATTCACACTGGCATCTCCAATTACAATTCAACACATTTTATTCTAACCTTCCTACTTTCCATATTTGTACTTTCCTTGTCCTCCTCTCATTATCCTCTTTATATTTACTGATTTGGTCAAAACCCCTGTATGTAACCAAAATCCCAACCATGTGCTGTGGTCCGTCTTCCCCTTGCTAACAACTCCTCCCATGGTGGCCCACTGGCCAAGAGCTTCATATGCTCTTCGTGGAAGTTTAAGTTGATACAACCTTTCTGCACCGGCAATATATTTTTTTTAAATATCATTTTATTTTATAGTTTGAGACTGAGAAGAAGCTGCCAGAATAGAAGAGTTCCTGTGTACCCTTCACCCAGCTTCCCCGATGCTAGTGACAGACAACCACAGCCCCCGTCGAAACTAGGAAACTGACATTGGTACCATATTCCTAACTTGGGCAGAGACTTTATTCAGGTTTCGTCAGTTTTTGTACACAGTTTTTGCTTTTATTTTTGTCTTTTTAATGGAAATATTTTTTAAAACATAATGTAACATCCGGTAAGTCTACCAGTAAGTATTTCCTTGGGAAATAATATTGTAGAAAGTACACATATATGTACAAGAAATCCCACTAAAGGGTTACATTATCCGAGCGAAAACAGGATGGATTAAGTGTCCATTAGTAAGTGCCTGGTTAAATAAATTATGCTTTATCCAGATAACTAAATACTATTTAGCAGTCAAAAGGCACAGATCTGCATGAACAGAGGAGTATAAATGGCAGAAAGATGTCTATAATACACTGCTGAATGAAAAAACTAAGAACAGTCTATAAAATATGAATAGATTTTTCTAGAATATAAACATACACAGAAAAGTCAGGAAGGACAGTCTCCACAGCATTAAAAGCAATTATTTTGGGGAGCGAATGAATTGAGGAGTAGGTTCATTGTCTATGTTTTAATACTGTTTTTTAAATAATTCTTTTTTAAAAGATTTTATTTATTTATTTTCAGGGAGAGGGGAAGGAAGAGCGAGAGAGAGGGAAGGAGACATTGGTGTGAGAGAGAAACATCAGTCAGATGCCTCTCCCATGCCCTCAACTGAGGACCTGGCGGGCAACCCAGGTATGTGGCCTGACTGGGAATCGAACCAACCACCTTCTGGCTCACTGGCCGGTGCGCAATTCGCTGAGCCACACCATCCAGGGCTAATAATTCTTATTTACCTTAATTAGAAATCAGCAAAAATAATTTTCTCTTGAAAAATCACTTTGAAACAAGAGAATTTCTGTGTGTGTGTGTTTTTCTTATAAATACATACAGGGTGGGCAAAAGTAGGTTTACAGCTGTGAGTACACAAAAGAGTGTATTCTTATATTCTTATTATTGTATTTATTTGTGTTACAACCAACTGTAAACCTACTCTTGCCCACCCCGTATTTATATTTCTTACATTTACATCTCATACGTGCACATATTGGGTCAGATGACCAAAATATATGTCTAAGTTACAGCTGGTGTTCATCCCGTTCCTGGCTCGGAGCTCTCTTGTGATGTTATGAGGTGACTTTTGGACCCCACCCAAGTTGGGGGGGCGGGTTGGCTGCCAGTAGGAGCCAACAATGTCGTTAGAGAATTAGAACTTTCCGTCCCACCCCAAATTCCAGGGAGAGGAAAGGGGGCCGGGCATGATGACTACGCCATGATGTCTCCATAAAAACCCAAAAGAACAGCTCCTCGGTCCCTTTTTCGGGACAGTTTCCACGAGCCACCTTGCTGGGCCCCGGCTCCGAGGCCAGAAGCTCCTTCATTCAGGGCCTCGTCCGACGTATGTCTCCGTCTGGGTGCTGATTCGTATCCTTCACTATCCTTTGTGATACGTCGGTAACCTAGTAAGTAAACGGGTTTCCCTGACTGCTGTGTGCCATTCTAGCAAACTAACTGAACCCAAGGAGAGGGTCATGGGAACGTGCCGTTTACAGGCAGTTGGTCAGGAAAGCAGATTACAGTGTGGGCTTGCAGCTGGCACCTGGAGTAGTGGCCTTCAGAGGGTGGTCTTGTGGGACTAAGCTCCTTACCTGTGGCATCCGATTCTACCTCTGGGTACATAGTGTCAGAACTGAGTTGAACTCTCGAACACCCTGCCGGTGTCAGAGAACTGCTGTTGGTGTGAGGAAGTCTACACACGAACACACACACGCACACAACACACGGGTATTGGGTCCAGGAACCCCTTTCCACACCAAACTGCTAATGGACTCCCTCATGTCACGGAAACTCACTGCAAAGAGAAATCACATTTGCAACATGTGACAATGTCAGGCATGTCAAGAAAGGAAAACACTAGACTGTAGCTTAAATTATTACACACACTCTTTCGGTTTTTGTGTTTTGTTTTGAAACAGCTAAGATCAGTTACGAACCAATGCCAAAGAACCAAGTAAGAAACAAAACAATGTTTGTAGCTCAGCAGGCAGTCAAGTAGAAAGAAACCTCCCAAATGTCCCTTATCTGCCACAAGCGCTAAAACGATTTTGTCTGGGTAATATGGGTGCACGTTCTCTTTAATCACAACCATGCTCAGCACCTTTTGGTCTAAAACTTTTCACAGAGGCCCTGGCTGGTGTGACTCAGTTGACTGGCGCATCGTCGAGTAGACCGAAAGGTTGCAGGTTCAATCCCTGGTCAGAGCAAGTAGGAGAGGCAACCAATTGATGTTTCTCACATGATGTCTGTCTGTCTGTCTGTTTCTCTCTCTCTCTCCCTCAAAGCAATGGAAAAAAATGTCCAAGGGTAAGGGTTAATAAAATAAATAAATAAAATAAAAGTTTTCACAGGGAAAATAGAAGGGAGATGAGTTCTGCTTGGTCAACTCTGCATCAAATATCCTTCTCTACCCCATCCGAACAGCCCATTCTGCCACTTTCCCTGTTTTTGCTTCTTGACACCTTTGGCTTTGGTTTTGGGTTTTTAAATTCCACTTCTATTAGCACGGGTTGGATAAAAGCTGAGCTCTCCCGTTCACCCCGCTTTCACTGGGCTTAAATCAGTACTGACGCACAGTGGGCACTTCATAAATGTGTTCTCACAGTAACACGACCACGGAGAAAAAGGACATGGCATGTGCTACCTGAGCCTACACATTTGTCTCCCTGGCTCCCGAAGTCACCAAATCATGGCTGAGCTCAAGTCCCTCCTGTGGCTAGAAGAAGCCTCTTTGGGAGCCCTTCCTTCTCAGAAAACTCAAAGCTTCGCCCTCTGGAACCTACTCCCAACCTTCTCTTTCAAACTGAATGCTCAGAAACTATCTTGTCACCCATATGTGTGAACACACACACACACACCTACACTCTTTCTAGCCACTCTGGATCACTGACTATTTTCAGAATGTCTCTGGTATTATATCTTATATATATCTTTGCTCCCACCATCTATCACAGAATATCTTGAAAATTATCTAATTTTTTTGTAGGAGTGATGTCTATTTCCCACACAGAAATGAATAGTTATAAAGCTCAGTAAACTCATTTCAGTCCATGGAGTTCACCAAGGATGGCCCACACACTGACTGTACCTCTCCCCTTTCCACTGCCCCACCACTCAAAAGTCTGATCATTTAAGCCTCAGATCAAATGCCACATCTTCCATGAGGTGTTCCCAGGTAGCACTGACTCGTCTCTTATTTCCTTAGGACTTCTTAGTTGTTTTTACTGGACTCTTACTGTCCCAGTAAGATCATTCTCCTCGTATTACTTATCTGTGTACCTCTTCGCTGGGTCATGAATTCTATACTGTAAAGAACTGTATATTTTGCAACTTTGTATTCTCCTCGGTATTGAGTCATCTGAATTTGCCGGGACTAGAGGTACATGTGGGGTTGGGATATATGAATGGAATGAAAAGCCTTTATCCCCACTTCTGTGGACTCTGGGCCATTTTTCCCCCCACTGTTTTGCAATTTTGGAGGTAAACCTGACAAATAAAAATTGTATATATTTGATTATATGTATACATTGTGGAATGAATACCACAATCAAGCTAATTAACACATCTATCACCTTGCACAGTATGACTATTTTATATGGTGAGAACACAAGATCAAGACCACCCTGGCTGGTGTGGCTCTATGGGTTGAGTGCTGACCTGCAAACTAAGGGGTCGCAGGTTCCATTCACGATCAGGGCACATGCCTGGGTTGTGGGCTGGGTCCCCAGTAGGGGTCACACGAGAGGCAACCACACATTGGTGGTTCTCTCCCTCCCTTTCTTCCTCCCTTGCTCTCTCTCTAAAAATAAGTAAGATAAAGAAAAAGAAAGAAAGAAAGAAAGAAAGAAAGAAAGAAAGAAAGAGAAAGAAAAAAGAAAAGAAAAGAAAAGAAAAGAAAAGAAAAAAGAAAAGAAGCAACTCTCTCCGCAAACTTCAAGTTCACAGTACAGTACTGTTAACCTCAGCCCCCACATTGTACACCAGGCCTCCAGAGCTTACTCATCCCACCTAACTGAGCCTTTGCACCCTGTGACCAACATTTCCCCATGTCCCCCACCTTCCAGCCCCCGGTAGCCACCCCTCTCTGCTTTTACAAGTTCAGCTGTTTTAGAGTCCACATATCAGAATGACCAGAAAGGTGCAGTATCTGTCCTTCCGTGTCTGGCTTATTTCACTTAGCATCTATCCATCTGGAGCATTTTACCCTACCAGAGGACATTTTCTTTTTCATTGCTTTTAGAGAGAGAAGAAGGGAGAAGGGAGAGAGAAAGAACCATCAATGTGAGAGAGAAACATTGATCGGTTGCCTCCCGCACACACCTGAGCCGGGGATCAAACCCGCAACCTTTCAATGTATGGGACGACGCTCCAACCAACTGAGCCCCACCAGCCAGGGCTGGAGCATTTAAGAACTATCCTTTTTGTTCTACGGTCACCTCTCCACATAATGAAGGAACAGTTTCCTTTTTCCTTTGCACACTTTACAGAATGGGAACAGGAATCAGACTGTTGCCTTCCACATAGAGAACAGTTACAGGCAGAAGATACTTGCCCTGTGACACAGGCAGAACCACACGTGACCCAGAGCAGAGGAACAGAGAGGAACAGAGCTGTCATGGAGTGACCTGTCTACTTCGCATGAGCCTGTAGTCAAATCAGACCCAGGACTCTTCCACTATTTCCTCATCTATAAAGTTGGCCAACACACCGTTCCCACCACAAGGAAGGGGGTGGTCCTTGGTGGACAAAACAAAGCTTCCATTCAAATCACAGAATTAGTACTGAACTCAGTTCCCGAGGCTGTGCATTTGGGATATGCCAGCTGGAAGCCCTCTATATCTGTGAGGGGGTTTGGAATATTAACTCTAATAGGCACCAATCACAACAGACTTTTTCGTCTTTGGTGTGTTTATTTCTCTTGTTGCCCTTGAGAGACAAAGGGCGGAGGTCATAACTCGGCACAAGGGATGTGATATACAGGGCCCTGGAGTAAAGCCACCCCCCGGCCCTGATTAGAAAGCCGAAGGTTCCCTGCCTGCCTTTCTCGGAGATCCTCCTGACCGGAGAGGATCTTGCTAGTTCTCACGCACAAGAAAATTCTCCCCCTTCTCCCACCATCGTCACAAATAATTCTCACCTAACTCAGGTGTACAGAAAAGACCCTCCCCACATGGAGTCACCAACTCACCAACAACCTGCCCGTCTCTGAATGTCACGAATGACAAGGGACAGGTGAGCCTCTGCCACACCCCCTCGGCAGGATTTTGGGTCTCGGCCCTGAAGGCAGGCAGGGCTCACGGTCGCCTCGAGGCCTTCTCCAGTCCAGCTGCTTCCAGGTGTGCAAGTCACTGAACTCCCTCAGGCGATGCCCCAGAACGGTTTCTTCCTAGGCCAGCTCCCTGGACTCATGTCCCTCATTCAAAGCCAAGGCTTGGGCTCCCTTGATCCCTCACCCTGCCATGGCTCTATTTAATATCTGTCAGGCCCCAAGTCCCCGTGCATGTTCTGCTAACAATGAACAGAACTAGAGAACATTCAGATTTGAGAGGTACGGTGGCCAGCCTCCCACATGGCCCCCATGACCCTGCCTCCTGGTCGTTACACCCTTAATTAGGCCTTGCCCACATGGTACCACCAGGGTGGGTCTATGTGACCAAGAGATTACAGAGGAAGTCACGGTGTGCCACTTCTGAGATCAGATGATAAACAACACTGTGGCTGCCATCTTGGTCGTATGCATTTAAGTGTGTTCTCGTTTTCTTTCATTCTCTCTCTCCCCGCACCCCCACCCGAACATCTGCCCAGGGAAAAGCCAGCTGCTGTGTTGTGCAGCTCTAGGGAGAGATCCCCATGGTATGGAACCAGGGCCTCTTGCCAAGAGTCATGTGAGTGACCCTGCAAGGGGTCCTTCCCTTCGGTCAAGCTCTATGGGCAGCAGCCCCACCCAGGAGCGCTGCGCCTTCATCAGAGCCCCTGAGCGCCAGAAAAAGCGGCTCCCAGATTCCTAACCCTCAGAAAATGCGTGAGATAATAAATGTTGGCTGTTTTAAGCTGCTAAGTTCCGGAGGCGGCCACCATGGGTAAGTAATACGAGACAGAAATTGCCTTTGCTTTTCCTATGTAACCTTGGAGAGGTTATGAGAATTCTGTCTATGAGAACTAAGTCATCTGTCTCCCCAGTGTCTCGCGTAGGGCCTTACGCTGGTTATGCAATCCATCAACATGTGAGGAAAGTAAAAATTGTAATGAACACATCGCTAACTGAGTTGTCTGACACAGAAGGGGCGCCATTAAGATTACGAGAAAACACACAAAGTCACCAGCTTATAGTAGAGTGCCCATGGCCACATCAAAATGCATGACACCTGTAGTTTTGATAAAAATGTGAATGTAAATTTTAATCTGCATAACTCCCTTGAAAACTGTTGTGCCCATGCATAAGGGAAATGTACATTTTCCTGTTACTGCCGTGCCATCTGTAACAGGAAAAAGCCAAACACTAAATAGCCGTTGCTGGTAAGTCCATAAAAGCTGCAGGACGCATTCGGGAGTCGAAATCTGGGCACCACGTGTGCACACTGCTCCCAGGGCCTCCAGCGTGAGTAGAGACGGAGAATACAGGTGTGTGTCTATACACAAACACACACATACACACGGCACACACACATCTCTACATATTTCTACACTGACACACTGAAAACCATGAGCCCCGTCAGTACCTCCCACGCTCACCAACACCACCGTGCATCCCAGCGTTCTCTTTCCGCAGCTGACGGTGAGGAGCCTGGCGAGATGCTCCTTGGTCCACTTGGGCTCTGCAGCCCCACAGGAAGCCACCCCAGGCCAGGGGCCCTCCGTACCCTGCTTGGGTTCTCACCCTGAAGGCCGGGTGTCCTCATGGGTTCACTCTCATGCCCCTTGGACTCAGACTCTGGGTGGATGCCCTTGGCATCTGGCTTGGGCTCTGATACTCCACGCCAGGCTACCCTCACGCAGGGATGCCCTCAACCTGCTCCAGGTGCAACACCCTGCCCCCCGCGACATGTTGCACGTGTCACCCAGCTCTGCCTCCAACACCCCATGCTAGACACCCTCACTGTACGTGGGCTCCCACAAGGGGGTGTCCCCTCTGTGGATGCGCCTCTCACCTGCTCTGGCCCCGGCACCTCACTCCAGATCCCATCTCCCTTGTGGGTACTTACTTCACCCGACCTGGGCTCCGTATCCCAGTGCCGCCTTCCTCACCCCACTGGGTTACTGATGCCCCTGCATAGAGATGCCCTCCTCACCCTGACCAGGCTGTGACGCCGCACACCAGGAAGCCCTCCCTCAACCGCGGAGGCTTGCCTAGCTCCGCCCCACCTAATGGTTTTGGGGCTGCACTGTTAGGGAAGGCAAAGGTGAAGTCCTAATTTAACATTTTAAGGGACTTAAATGTTTTCAGGGAATACCTGCTATAGGAAAATGCTTTAAATTGTTAATTTCTTAACCTAAAATGCGCTGTACAGAAGTACAAAAATACAGATAAATAAATGAAAACATAAAGTCAGCTGGAATGCAAGGTGCAGATAATCTTTGTTAATGCTACATTTATAGTCTTCTAACATATTTTCTATAACACATAAAACACATCCCTTTTTAAAAAGGTGGTCATTTCTAAATACTACTGACTTAACACAGATCATAATTTTTTTTTTTAAGACTTCATTTCTTTATTTTTAGAGAGAGAGGAGGAGAGGGTGAAAGAGAGGGAGGGATATATCAATGTGTGGTTGCCTCTCGCACGCCCCCTGCCAAGGACCTGGCCCGTAACCCAGGCATGTGCCCTGACTGGGATTCAAACCAGTGACCCTTTGGTTCACAGACCGGCACTGAATCCACTGAGCCACACCAGCCAGGGCATATCATATCAATGACTACAGTATATTCCATTTTTATGGTCTTACCATAACTTATCGAACTCTCTCCTCTTGCATTGCATATTCTCAAACATTCTTTCCAAGTGCTCATTCTCAAGCAAAGCCGTGTTGCTGGCCAAAGGGCAGTCCGTATTCTAAGGGCTTTTGACACAGGATGCCAAATTCCTCCCAGAAAGAGTTATCTGGGTTAAAAGGGTGAAGAAATGCAGGCAGCTTCATTAAATGCATGGTGTATAAGGGACCAAAAGCCCCCAAAACACTGCAGAGAACTAGGGCTAGCTCCCAAGCCCAGAGGATTGGGCTGTGGAGTCTGGGTGGCAACAAGCTCTGTGTCTCGGGGGGCAGAGAAGCTCACTCACCTGCACACAGGCCTTCAGGGGCCCTGGGGGCTTCTCATCCTGCTCTTCCATGTTCTTCTCCCCCTGGGCAGGGGCCTGAGATCCTGAGCTGCAAGGAGAGAAGCCCTGAGTACAGCGCCCTCCCTCAGGCCCGCCTTAGCACCCCCGTCCTGGGTTAGTCTCCGCTTCCAGGGCGCACTCTTCGTAAGAAGTGTGTAGATTTCTGGGGGTTCCTGCCCAGGTTCCAGCCCGAATAGCTGTGCGTGCCTCTCCCAAGCCAAGACTCTGCAGCGCCAAGCTAGTTCCTCCAATCGTGGGCTTCCGGGCCATGTACCAGTAAGCCCACCTCATGCCCAAATGCAGCCTTTGTCCGTCACCGACACCTGCAGCACAAGCCAGCCCCTCCCCACCCCACTGGGTCCTGGGATCCGCACAAACACCTAGCATGTCGAGAACCCCCTAGTGTGCGCCCCTTCCTCCCCAACCCGAAATCTGCAGCCCCAAACCAGCATCTCTTCCTAGGACAACAGCATGGCTCCGAGATGGTGCCTAATCACACTCCCTGACTAAATGCAGGAAGCTCGTGACACAGCCCCGCCCCAACCAGGGTCCTGCCCTCCCACTAAGCAGGCCTGACCCTCCAGCAACCTGTCAGAGATTGCTTCCCAGGTCCTGTTCGAATAGCCGAGCATATGCACAGAGCTCAGCTGCCCCCCAGACCTGCGCCCTCCACCAGTCTGGGGCCGGCCGGCCCCTAGCACAACGGCGCTGGCCCAGGTTCTCACCCCAAACCCTCCTGGACCCTGAATGTGTAGCTCTGACCTGGTCCCTCCACCAACCTAGGTGTCCTGAGGCCTGAAGTGGCAACAGAGCTGGTGTGACACTGGTAGCCTCCTGATGGATCCCAGCACGTGCCAGCCCCTCCCAGGCCCAGAATGTGTACTTCTGTTGCCTTTTACCAACCAGATGTTTCTGGGGCCGAGATGAGACTAGAACAGCCCCTGGCAAAACTCACCCTTTACACATCCCACCCTCACCCCATTCCTCCCTCTTACCTACTCCCTCACTCCCACTGGATTCAACTAGTACAGTGTGGGGCACACAGGTAGCTGTACCCTGAACCTGCACCCAAACTGTTTCCTCCACCAACCTCCACAGGCCCCCGTCTGAGCCACATCTGCCTAGGCTCCTGCCCAAACATCTTCCTGGGCACCTGCAGCTGAGAAAGATCCTGTCCTTTCACCAACCTGGACATCGCCAGGCTGTTACGGGAGTGCCACCTGCACAAAGACCCCAGCACCCTTTCTGTAATACTCCAGCCTCTCGTTTCTCACCCAAACACCCGTGTGTGTGCAGAGACCTGCTGCAGCCTCGCCCCTCTGCAGCAAGGAATCTGCAGCTCTTCCCTCTACCCACCTGAGCGTCCTCGGGCAGTACCTGGGTCCTAGGACTGCCCATGCCTCCCTGTTCCGCCCAAATGCCAGCGCATGGGCAGAATGCAGCTGCAGCAGCCCCAAGACCAGAACCTGTAGCTCGAGAATAGGGACCCCGGGCCTCTAGTCCCAGAGGTCTATCCTGGCTCTCTGCGCAGGGACCACTGCACAGAGGCCACCCGCCGAGATTGCCCCCTCTTGCTGGCATCCACAAAGCCGGCTCCTGCCCAGAACCTGCATCCAGGACCTGGGCCCTCTGCCAGCCTACAGGTCTTATGCAGTCCCTGCTCCTCAGATGAGAATCTACTGACATGCCTCCCCTTCTGTGCCTCAACCCACCTGAGACACAAACAGCACCTCTGCAAGTCTCCATGAGGATTCTGGGGGTCACCTGAATCCACTGCCGGCTTGCCGCAAAAACAGTGGAACACTCAAACAGCAGCTTGAGCACAAAGCTCCAAAAGCAGTCCCAGGACTTGGGCCTTGGCCTGGGAACTGACAAGCTCACAAAAGACCAACTCCCACAGGAACTGGGACCTTCCACTTCCTTCGACCCAAACATGAACACTTAGGTGTTATTGCTGAATACAGCCCCTTCCAGGTCCAAATCTTGCCGGCATGAGCACGCCCAGGTGGGTAGAGGGACAGACCCTGGGCGTGCTCATGCCTGCAAGCAGAGTACCTCCTGAGCAAAGGTCCGGCAAACACCTACTTCACAGCCATGCTGGCAGCATCCTGATTCGTCCCCAAACAGCCGCCCCTTTGATGGCAGCTGCTGCGACTGTCCTTCCTGGGCTCTGATTCTGTACCGCCAACCCTGTCTCCACCAAACCTAAGTATCCTAGGGCTCTCTGCACGATCCTACATGAGACCCAAGATTACCAGTCCAAATTCCTGCTTCCCACTCAGAACCACCTCACCACGCTCCCCGGGCATGTGCAGGGAGCACTCTGCCTACGACCTGCCTCTAGGCCCGGTCCTTCCTTCGGCCTGAGAGTCTGCAGTGCATCGGCCATTCCCACTGCAGGGTTCGCTGAAGCTACGCTGCCTCTCCAGGGCCAAGAATCTGCAGCTCCCACCTGGTGTCTCCACTACTCAGGACGCCTCCAGGCCTACAAGGAGGGTAGTATCTGCTCCAGGGTCCCAGAGCTAACTGCCCAGGATCTCACCTCCAACCCTGTGCTTGCTACTCAAACACCTGCTCAAGGTATAGGGACAATGACAGTCCCTCCCCTCCAGCAACCGGAATCTGAAAATGAGTACTTCATTATCCCAGGGGTCCTCAAGTCCGCCTCCACTAGCCAGGCCTAGCCTTGGATGAGGGGAGGCGGGGCTGTCAGGACCAGCTCCCTCCACACCCCCAATACTCATGCTCGCCGCTTGCCTTCCACCAACCTGGGAAGAACCCTCCCAACCTAGACAAGGGCATCACCTGACCCAGGACCCGTGCGCGCGCGCGCGCACAGCACGCTGTCGGAATCTACAGCTGCAGCAGCAGTACGTCCAACTTCGGTAACCTAAGGCTGAGACGCCACCCGGGTACGTCCCTGACCGCCCACCCAAACCCCCAATCCCAGCTTCCCGCCTAGACGCTGCGCTTGCGCTCATAGGACACCCAGCTCTGCCCCGCCCCACACCAACCTGGGCGTCTACGGGTTCGCCACCCAGGCCGGGCCTGTCCCAGCCTCAGTGTCCGCCACGGCTCTGGGGCTGGACGAGCTCGGGGAAGCAACCCCCGCCCCGATTCTACACACGACAGACTCAAGTCACGCTACTTCTGTCCCCTCCCCGACTCGGCATTCAAAAGGTCGCTCGGGTTAACCTCCAAGGGCCGAGGTGCGCGGCCACAGCTAGCGGCCGCGCGGTGGACAATGGCCGCGCTTCTGGACGAACCCGGAAGTGCATTTGGGCCCGGCGAGTTCGGACTACAATTCCCAGAAGCCTCGGCGGCGCGAGCGGCGTCTGGGCGGGGTTCAGCACCGGGGCGGGGGGGGGCGGAGGAGGCGAGTGCGGCTGCGCTCCCGGCTGCAGGTTGCGTCCTTGTGGGTACGAGTTTGTGTGGAGCGCCGAGAAGCGAAGTGGGACTGGGACGCGGAGGCCAAGGCACCGATGCGTGAGGAGTGGCCGACTTGGGAAAAGGCCGGCCCTGGCTCTGGCTTGACGCCCAGGAGTGGCCGAGAAAATGGGATCCGATGGAACCCAGCGGGACCCCTCCCAAGCGCCTGCGTGTCAGAAGCTTGGCGCGTAGGACCTCCTGGGTCCTCAAGGCCAGAGCTGCTGCAGACCAGTTAGACATTCCAAGGCGCTCCTATTCAAGCCCTTAAAGAACCTGATATTTTTGTACCCCCTCTCTTCTCTTTGCCTTCATCTCGACCTTTTTTCGCCTCAGCCCCAGCCGTGCTGGCATTTCTACCTTCTCCAACAACTCGAGCAGACTCCCACCTCAGGACCTTTGCATGTGCAGTTCATGCTGCCTGACAGGCTCTTCATTTGGGGATCCCCCACCACCTGGTCTTTGAGCCAGTGTCACCTTCTCGTGAGGCATTCCCCCACCAACCATTGTAAACTTGCAAACGAGTCCTTTACTCCCCACATAAACCCTACCTCCCACCTCGTTTTTATTTTTAAAGAACTTTTCGCTATTGAACACGCAATATATTTCAGGTATTTATATTGCCTGCTGTCCATCTGCCCTGACCACTAGACTCAACTCCCTAAGAGAAAGGATTTGTATCTATTTTATTACTGCCTTATTCCTAGCATCTAAGGTACCTCACAATAATAGATCCTTAATAAATACTTGTTTTGTTTGGAATAAATAAAGATTCCTGGTTCTATGTTAAACACTTTAACGGCCAACATCTCATTAACCAGCCCAGTCCCACTAAGGTAATTGTGGTATTTATTTGCTCCCCACCAGGGAGGAAGCAGAAAGTGGAGCCCTGCTGTATGAAAATACGGTATTTTTAAGTTTCTTTAAATGCTTCCAAAAGACTCCTGTAGTTTTCCTCACATAAATTCTGACCTTTAACAACTACAAAAAAATATTGCTATTTGATATGTAATCTCTACCCTTAAGAGTTTCTTAAAACTTTGTTGTTGCTTTTATAAGAAATATTTATTTTGCCCACGCCCTATGGCTCGGTTGGTTGGAGTGTCGTTCAGTGCGTCCAAAGGTTGCTGGTTCAACTCTCAGTCAGGGCACATGTGTAGGTTGTGGATTCCATCCCTGGTTGAAGTGCGTACAGGAGGCAACCAATTGATGTTTCTCACATCAATCTTTCTCTTCCCCTCCCTCCCTCTCTCTTTTCCTCTCTCTCTCCCCAAAAATGAATGGAAACATGTCCTCGGATGAGGATTTTTTTTTTTTAAGTATTTATTTTGTATCTGGCTAACCTACTGAAATGTTATGAATTCTTATAGTATTCCATTTGATTCTCTTGGCTTTTCTAGTGAGATAATCATCTACAGATAATAATTTCATCTCTTCATTATTTTAAACCAGATACCCCTTTCATATTGGGTTGCATTGGCTACTATTTTCAAAACAATCTTAAAAGTCTAAGATCGCTGACTGGTTCACACCTCTGAATGCTGTGTCCGCCAGCAGTGCTTGCTTATTCTTAGGATGCAGCTGTGGCCACTCCAGCTGCTAGGTCTCAAACCTTGGCCCCCCCAATTCTAGGGCACTTTTTCTCTGTTTCTGTTGCATTTAAAGAAATAGGACTCAGAAGCCTAACATTTGGTGGGATCTAGGTCCCAGAGCCTCAATAACACATTGAAACAGAATGTCTGAAAGTCTGCAAAGAGAGTGGCTGGAATATAATATGCATCCACTAAATGTCATCGAATATGTGATTGAGCCTGGTTTCTCTAGGACTTCTGGAGAAAGGATCTTTGCTTCCCTTAGATGGAGGACTTCATTCGGCAGTAAATGCTGGATTCTTGATTCACAAGCACCTGTTACACAAGGAGAGAAGGGGAGTTCCATCTTCTGGGTGAGCCCTCCTTCTCTATTTGCTGTTGTCCAGGACCCACTGGATTCTGCAGAGTCCCAGCACTCTGGCACTCTCCTGCCCCATCAGTGAAAATTCCAAAAATCCTCCTCCTTTCTTATTGAACTTCAGTCACACTGCACCTCGCCGTTCCTCATAGCCCATATATTTCCCCGCTGTGGAGGACAGATGCTAAGGTGGCACCCATTACCCCCATATCCTGATATTCATGCCTTTATGTTATCCCTCCCACGCCTTGAGGGCAAGACCTGTGACTTGCATCTAACCAGTAGAGTATGACAAAAGTGACCTGAAGTCCAGGATTGTATGCACGTGATTCTGTTATATGAGATTGTGACTTCTGTCTGGCTTTGAAGTAGTATTGTGAGCTGCCTGTGGTGCTCACACGGCAAAGGGGTGAGGCTGGCCTCCAGCTGACAGCCAGTAAGAAACTGAAGCCTCTGGATGACAACCGGCAAGGACCTGAAGGCTGCCAATAACCACATAAGCCTGAAAGAGGATCTTTCCCCCAAGTCAAGCCCTGGATAAGATCTGAGCCTCGGCCAACGCCTTGATTACAACCTTGCAGAAGACCAACACGAGCAGCGCCTGGACCCCTGATCCACAGAAACGGTGAGATAGTAAATGTGCATTGCCTTAATTTGATAAGTTTGTGGTAATTCATTATGCAGCAACAGATCTCTAAAACACTCACCTCGGGGCCTTTTAACTTGATGCCCCTCACCTTGGAATGTTCCACTCCAGACCCTCCGTATGATTCGCTCCTCCTCATCCCTCTAGAATGTAGCAGATGCTGAGTTGACTGACCTGACACCCTTTCCTATGTTTCTCCCTTACCTGCTTCTGTGAAGAGACTGGGAAGGACACCACCTCACTTTCTCAGCCCTCCTTGCAACATGGACTACCATGTGACAGCATTTATGCCAAGGAGATGATATAAAAGGGAGTTTGGTGGGTGAGGTTTTGCTCTACTGATAAAAGGGAACAAACATGTCCCCAGACCCTGATAAAGAGAAGAGCCAAGGAGGCTAAGTTTGTACCAGTTCATTGTGGACTGGAAAACTGACCAAGCTAAACACAATCCATGCGGTGGCCTGAGCCAGTCTGATTCTTCTCCAGAGAATCTGAACCTAGAAACCCTAGCATAGTAGAGGATGTTTTATATAATCTGAAGTTATGGAAGAAGAGTGGCCAGGAAAGTTGCCTAAGATTTCAGTCTAGACAGAGAAAAATGGAACAAATTCATAGATCAGCAAAAACGAGCAATTGCATAAGAGAGAAAAATCTTCCTGATAACATTCTAGTCTCCGTGTGGCCCACAAGTGATTTCTGAAATTGAATTATCTTAGATTCCCCAGTGTTCTTCCAATTAACCCCTATTTTATCTGAACTACGTTTATAGGGTTTTCTTTGTAAAATATCCCTAAGATAGCCCTGGCTGGGTGGCTTAGTTGGTTGGAACATCGTCCCATGCACCAAAAGGTTATGGGTTCAATTCCTGGTCAGAGCACATACCTAGGTTGCAGGTTTAATCCTTGGTCAGGGCACATACAGGAGGCAACCGATTGATGTTTCTCATTCACATCAATGTTTCTCTGTCTCTCTGTCTCTTTCTCTCCCTTCCTCTCTCTCTAAAACGATAAACATGTCCTCAGGTGAGAATTTTTTAAAATCCCTAAGCTATATAGGACATTCACATCTTTTGAGACTGGTTTATCTGTCCATTGGGGTAAAGCCTGCTACCCTCTAATCGTCTCCAAGGTAACTGACCTGCCCTCTGGAATAACAGGGTACACATTTGTCCCTCTACTCCAAGCCGGCCTTCAGACATTAAAATATTGGAATTCTATGTCCCGAATCTGTCTCTTTTCCACACATAACAAAACACTGTCAATGGGGCATGGATTTGGCCTCCCTCTTCTGCCTCCTCACAGTTAACTAGTGGCTGCCTCCTTTAGAGTATAGCATCTAAAGTCCATTACTGGTCATGGAGTAATCTGGCTAGTTCCAAGGATGGGTGCGATCACTTGGGTTCTCTGAATTTCACTTGCCCTTAGAACTAGGAAGCCATCACCCAAGTTAGCTGGACTTGCTATGGGAAGCTCTGCCTATGCCCGGACGAGCCAATGGCTTTCTTCCGTTTGGGTGATGAAACTGATTGCACTTCTCTGTTTTATTTGACCACCAGGAAACTCAAAGACAAATGAGAAGTACAGGGACAGATACTATGTGGATCCAACATATTTTTACACTTTTTCTATATCATGACTTCTTACTATTAGTAAAAATATTTTTCTGATTGTGATTCCTATTTCTGATTTAGCACCATTTTATAGCGTGGTGTGTCAGCTTGCTGTGAACGGCCTCAAATCCCCCATGGGAGAAATGTAGGGAAGTAAATATCATGAAAGAAATGAAGGATCAGAAATAAAAGGAAATGAGTTAAAAGTAATAGGAATACAGCTGACAGTGATGGGAAGGGCATGGGTGAAATCAAGAGACATGGAATAGAATGGAACAGAAAAGAGTGCAAGGGACACAAAAGGCAGGGGATGGAGTGGAATGAATGGCACGGTACCCCAAGAAATAAATAAAAGGAATGGAATGGAAAGGAAAATTGTAGTGGAAACAAATGAAGTCAGATAAGAAGAAGTGGGAAGAAGAGTAGTGAGACAAAGTGCAGGATCAGAATGGAACTGAATGGAAAAGAGTGGAAAGACAATGAGCTTAAGGAAAGGAATGGAACAGAAAGCAGTGAAATGAGAAAGAGAGGAAGGGGATGGAGAGGCAAGGACAGGAAAGTTCTATAATGAAGGGAAATTGTGGGGATTAAAGGATGGAAATGAAGCAATGAAATTGAAAAGATGAAAAGGGAAGGAATGGAATGCCGTGGACTCTGAAATAATGGAATGGTATAGAATGTAACTGATGCAATAGCATAAAATGAAAGGGAATGAAAAGACTTGAAAGTAGGAAATTAAGTGGCAAGTATGGAATTGAAAGTAACAAAGACAAATGGAATGGAGTGCAATGCAAGAGAATGGGAGGAGAGGGTGGAAATGGAATGGAGTGGAATGGAATGGAATTGAATGGAGTGGAATGGAAGGGAATGGAAGGGAATGGAACACAGTAGAGTGAATGGGTAGACAGGAATGAAGAGGGATAAATGGGAGAGAGCAGAGGGGATAGGAATGGAAAACAGTGAAACAGAATTGAATGAAAGAGGAAGGGATGGGGACGAGGAAATTAAGGAAAAGAAAGAAGTGGAAAGAAAAGGGAGTGAGTGGAAAAGAAATCTATAGAAGGAGAAGAGACGGAACGCAGTGGGATGAAATGAAAGCCAATCAGGTGGAAATGAATATAAATGGGAGCACAGAATAGAGAGGAACTGAGTGCTAAGAAAGAGAGCGGAGGGGCTGGATTCAATATACGGATGGAAAGAACAGGAATGAAATGGGATGGGGAGGAAACGGATGGCAGTGAAATGAAGTGGTGTGATGGAAATGGATGACATGGAGTTGAAAAGGTTTTTAAAGGGAAAGTCTCTTGATAGTTAATTTCACAGATTCTCCAGCAAGGAGGAAAAAGCAGACTGGTGAACACTATCAACCTCTCCAAAGACTGCATGACATAAAAATACCTCGTAGATTGACTCTGTGTTTCCTTTTGGTAGAGTGGAGCCCAATGGATGCAACACAAGTTCCGGTGATGGCTTCCGGGGGCCATGAGAATAGCCCCCAGGGGTTGCAGAAGGCAGGTCCTTCTGCAAATGAGCCAAGAGACTGATTAGGGTCCGCAGGCGTGGACTGCCTTAGAATCTCAGCATCTGGAAGGTACCAATATGCACTTTCCACTTTTTCCCCATCCCTGGCCCTGCAATGCACCATAAAGATTTAGGCAAGATGGTTCCTCATACTTGTCAAATCTAAAATTTTAGGATTGTATTCCTTCTGTAGCTTTTAAAATCAAATCCAGGAGAGCCAATATACCTCATAGAACTGCTCCGGGGGCTCTTCAGACAGCGTCTGGGGACAGAAAAAGAAATGAAGAGGTCATGGGGCTTGGGACCTAGGGCCACAGCAGAAATTCTCAGAAATGGCATTAGCCCCAGAAGCAGTTACATCCCTTCGGATTCCCAGGTGCGGGGTGAGACTGCTCCAGCCTAGGCATTGTCGTGTTGAAGAACAAGAGGACTAGAAGAGGTGGAAAATCCAGGAGGGTCTTGGGATCCCCAGAGAAGACAGAGGAGGAAATGCAGGGACCCAAGAGGGCACTAGGATCCTCCCGAAAACATGCCTGACCCCCACCCCAAGATATGGGACTGGAACAGTCCTTCTAGGCTGAGGAAGACCCAGACAGGGGAACAGGGAGGGCCCCTCTGGAGCATCACCCACCTTTTTGACTCTGACCTGATCTTGCAGTTCTAGTATATTGGCATACACGGGCCTTGGCGAACCTAGAGACAGCAAATGCCAGCCCAGGGCTGGAGTTAGAAAGAGATCTAAGGGGAGAGGTTGTTTTCCCAGATCACTTCTATTCCCAGGAAAGACGTGACAGAAACCTTCCTTCTTTTCTCTCCAGAAGTCATCACATCTCCAGCAAGCTTGACCTGAGGTGTCCCAGAAAACTAGGTCCTGGTCAGAGAAGGCCGTTTGATGAAACAGATGAGGACAGAAATCTTAAGACCTAGCCACAGTTGCACAAGTGGGTCCCCAGTTGCATGGCTTTGTCCAAACTGAGCGGGACTGGACAGCCTCTAGAGGACTTCCATCTGGTGAGGCCCATCCGACCAGAATCCTAGGCCAGAGATGGCCAAGATGTTTCACTTTGCCTTTGGTCAGCTCCCACTCATCAGTAGAGGTGCTTGGGCCACTGCATTGAGATGGATTATAAGGCTGGTTTGGATTCAGCAGAGAGGAGTGTTATGATTAGATTCTCTCTGTCTATAGCAATCAAGGTTAACAAGGTTTTCTGAGAGTGAGGGAGGAGAGAAGGGCAGCACGATGTTTTTGCCGTGGCTTTTGGAGCAGGCAGAACTCCTCAGAGTTCTTGACTCCAATCTCACTCATTTTCCAGATGGAGACACTGAGGCTTGGAGAGAGCAGGGCTTGCCCATGAAATCAGGGTGACCTGGTGGCCAAGCTGAGAGCAGGAGGGCTCCCAGCACTAGCCCCTTCCCCAGCCCTCACCGCTGCCCTGGGCATCAGCTACAAAGTCACTTACCGGCGCTGGGCGGGGCAGGGTGCTCCTCCTTGGAGGTGGGAGTGGTGACCTCATGGGTGGGGTCCTCTGCTGTATTCCTTGGGTACCTGAAACTCCCAAACCCTCATACTTCCGTGCTTCTAGTCCTTCCCATCTCCACGGGCTCTGCCCATGTCGTAGGCAGTGCCACAAACCCTCTGAATTCCTTAGGTGCCGCGGACAGCGCTCGACAGCGCTCAGCACCACAGTCAGCAACACCCTTTCTCCCCTCCCCCCCACCCCACCCCCACCCGCTGCAGGGCAGGCCCCCTGAAGGCCACAACCCCCGCCCCATTCCCAGCTTTACCATCTGGCATTTCTGGAGTGAAGAAAACAGCCCAGCCCTGCAGACAAGGCGATGACAGTCAGGATCCCAATGGCAATGCCAGCAACGGACCCCGCAGACAATGACGACTGGGGACCTGGGCCAGGGGAGAGAGTCGGGACCTGGGCCTGACACACCCGCATCCCTGCTCCCAGCCCCATGCCCAAGCCCGTGGCTTCATTTCCAACACCATGCATCTCTCTTGCTGAGCTCCCTATGGTCTGTCTGCCCCACCACTGTGTAAGCTCCACGAGGGCAGGGGCTTTGTCTTGTTCGGGCCCAGGCATGCCTGGCACAGAGCAAGCGTCCAGTAATTGTGGAATGAGTGTCTAGAGGAAGAGCTAAAAGCCAGAGGCAGTGGCGGGGGGGGTGGTATAGGAGAAGGTCCAAGCTGCGGGTGACTCACAGTGGACGGGCCTGACAGGGTCGCTTCGGGTCCAGCTGCCCCCGTGCCAGACCTCACCCTCGTAGGGCCCTGTGTCGTCCCACCAGAGGACAGCACCAGGTGCTTGCTGGGCAGGAGGGGCCGGCCCCTCAGTAACCACTGGGCTGGAGCCCCCTCACGGGTGGTCTGGCAGGTCAGGGGCATGGCCCTGGCGTTCTCCACGACGTTCAGGCGTGGGGTCACAACGAGGGGCTTGGTTGGGTGCTCTGGAAACACCCAACCAAGAGAGACAGAGGGTAAAGTTCAGGGACCCTTCCCCAGTCTCCTACCAAGGCCAGGCCCACAGGGCTTTCCAAGGATGTGTGTGTGTGTTTGTGTATAGTGTGTGTGTGTGCTTTGCATGTGACTCTACCGCATTGGTGGCATGTGTAAGCCTTTCGTGTACGAGGATGTATGGTGTGGTGACAACTATGTGAACATATGATGGGCTGTGTATGGAGCATGTGGACGTACTTCATGTGTGTTTGTGTCTATTGTGTGTGCGCGCAGTGTGTGTAAATGTTTTATGACTGTGAGCTGTGAGTGTTGTACACGTGCATGTGGGGGTGTACTGTCTGTATATGTATTTCTGTATGACAGTGTATGTTGTGTGTCTGTGGTGTTGTATGTATAACCCATACATGTTGTGTGGTGTGAGTACATGCTTTGTACACGGCTGTGTTGTGTGTACCGTCTGCGGATGCACTGAGTGTGTGTACTGCATGTCAGCTGTGTGTATGTGGGAGGGTGTTGAATGTGTATTATGTGCTGTCTTCTGTGTTGTATGTGAAAATGTGGAATGTGATGTGTGCGTTGTGTGTGTTATCTGCAGGGTGGGTCCAAAGTAAGTTTGCCGTTGTGAGTACACAAAACACAGAATGTATTCCTGTGTTTATTAATTGTTGCATTTTTCCCACGGGAACAGCTGTAAACCTGCCTTTGCTCCACCCTCTGTTGTGTGTATATGGGTGTTTTGTGGGAGTTTCGTGGGAGCGAGCATGTGTGTTTGTGGTGTTGTTAGTTGTAGATGTGTTGTATGGGAGATATGTGTGTCTGTGTTTTATATGTATATCGTGTGTGTTTTATATTTGTTATGCACACATGTGAGTATATGATACATGTGTGTTGTGGTGTTGCGGGTGGGTGTATGAGTGTATATGTGTTGTGTGTCTGCAATGTGTTAGGTGCTGTGTATTGTCTTGTATATGCCTTTGTGTGCATGTTATATGTGTTTTATGTGAGTGTGTGTCATGTCTGTGGTATCGTATGTTGTGTGTTGTGCTCACGTGATTTGCGCCTCGTGTGTGGTGCACATGTGTGAGTGTGCTGTGAATGTGTGATTATAACTTGTGACTCTCTGTGTGTATAAATGTGTGAGTGTTGTGTCGGTGTTTGTATCTATTGAGAACCAACCCCCAGCTTCCAGAGAATCGGATCAAATGGACGGCCCCTAGGGACCGACAAGGTCTGGTGGAGGGTGTGCTGAGGTAGGAGTCAGGCCTTCCCTGTGGTCGGAACCCTGCCCTGCCGCCAGCCACGAGGGAAATCCGCGCTGCCCTGGGTCCTCCTCAAACTCTGGGAAGCGCGGGTTCTCACAGGAGCAAAGAGGGGAAACAGAAAAAGGAGACTCACCAAGGACTTGGAGTTTGAGAGAAGCCAGGTGGGACAGTTGGGTGGCACTGTTGTTTGCCAAGCACCTGTATGTGCCCTCGTGTTCCCTGGACACGGCATGGATGGTGAATGTTCTCGTGGTGAAAGATGGGGTGGACTCATTGGGGAGAAACCAGAAATAGGCTGGGAGTGGGCAAGACTGTGTTTCTACCGAGAAGGTCACGTTGGAGCCCTCCGTCACCCCAACCACCTCTCCGCGGGGTACACCGGACTCCACCTTGATCTCAAAGGGGTCAGGACCATCTGGGAGGACGAGAGCAGTCACAGCAGTAAATAAAGGCGTCAGCGCCAGCCCTCTTCGAGGAACGTGCAGGGCTGATATTAATATTTCTCTTCTCCCCACCCCAGCTCTGGATCAATTACAAAGGAGATGCAGGGATCTGATGGAGATTAAATGCCAGCCTTACTCCTGGACAAAATAAGATGGGAAGACACTTCGAAAGCATACCAGCAAATGCTCTTTCCTTGTTCCCGCCCAGGCAAGACTTTGGATGAACGGGGGGGCAGGGTAAGGAGCTCAGTCTTAGACATGCTAAGTTGGGTGTGTCTGGTGGAATGCAAGTAGAGACATCGAACAATGATGCGCCTGGAGTTCAAGGGTAGACGAGTCCACGTTTGGGTGGTATTTGAAGCTATGTGGCTCAACAAAATCACCAAGACAGTGGGTGTCAGCGAGGGGCTAGGGAGCATGGAAAGGGACTCACAGTTCACGACCAGGTAGGTGGGATCGCTGCTCTGGGCCCGGTGGTCCTGCCAGGCTTCGCACTGGTAACTGCCGTAATCCCCCCGCAAGACAGAGAGGATGGTGAGCATCCTGCGATCTGGGGACAGCTCCATGTGCTCGTGGAGCAGCATGGGCTGATGGTTGAAGACCCAGTAGATGGTAACGTTGACGTCCTTGGTGTTACAGCAGAAGGTCACCGTTTCCTTCCCCTCTGTGACAGTGCCCTGGCTGACGGATATGGTGGGCTTGGCCAAAAATTCTGCACAGGGAGCAAGAGAGAGAGAGAGGCGGAGACAGAGAAAGACCAAGCAAGATATAGCCATAGAAGAACCCAGAGAGACAGGGATGGGTTGGAATTGTCAGAAGACACAGAAGCTCAATGCCTGGGCTCAAATCCTGGAGCTACTGCTCATTCTAGGTACGACCTTGGGCAACTTACTTCCCCTCTCATGACAAATGTGGTTCTAAAAATAAAGCAGAAGTTCTGGGACATGACAATGGGTTGATTAATATCAGCTCCAAAGAGAATCAGGCCTGTCAGAGGGATGCCCGGCGATCTTTCCCACCCGTGGCTACGACAGCAAAGTCTACCTCATCACCCCAGCACAACTGATCCAACTAGCTGTTGCTACACCCTGGCTGGGCCCACCAGATTCATCCTGTTGGGACTTTGAACATGGAGCTTGGATGAGTGCTTGAGAATTACAGCCCTGCTTTCTGTGTCCACATCTCCAAATCTGCCACGAGTCTGGAGTGCCTACGGGGTCCCAAACACAGAAAAAATCCTTCTCACTTCGGCTGATGTTGAGCAGACTGGCATTGAGGGCGAGCTGGGCTGCGGCAGGCACGCTCCACGCGGTCAACAGTGAGGCTGGTGGCGGAGAGAGGAGGGACTCATGGAGGGAGAGGTATGTGGGAGGGTCATAGACATGGCTCTCCACGCCCAGAGGCTTGACTCCTACTTGACGCTTACTGACAGTGGGCGTGGGTGGGGGCCCCTAAGCTCAGAGGCCGTGGTCCTGCGCAGCTGACCTTGACACGCCCTCACCTTTCCCAGCGGCCCAGCTACCAGAGGCTGACAGCCATGCCTCTCTACGCCCCTCAGTGACCCCAATTTGGCCCAAACACTGCCCCGCTCCCCGCTCAGGCGGTAGTTAAGGGCACAGGCTCCTAAGATATTTGGGAGCAAATACCAACTCTGATGCCTGCAGGCTCTGTTTTCATGAGCAAGGGATTAAGGGGCTTTCTCTTCGCTAGCCTCAGTTTCTTCAACAGCAAAACGCGGAGAATAAATAGTAGAACTTAGCCCCTCAGGTTGTTCTGAAGTCGGAGGAGATATCAGAGTGACCCCCTGGAAACGGTGTGTAGTAAGCGTTCACTTGTTATCGTTGCTATGATCTGCTCTGTCTGGATTTGCTGCCTCCAGGGCCATTGGAGGTTAAGTCCACAGGCTGAGTCTGACTGCCTGGGTTCGAGTCCTAGCTTTGCCATTTGTGGGGGGTGGGGGTGGGCAAGCGATGTGCTCTGTCTAGACAGAGTCTCAGTTTCCCCACTTGTAAAACGGGATAACAGTAGTTCCCGCCTCATCGAACTGTAGTAAAGATAAATGGAAAATGTGAGTGGAAGCATCAACGGGGGGCCTCGCCACACCCGTCTGAGGTAAATCTCCGTCTGTGGGAAATCTTCACGGGGCCCCTTCCCTCCTGCCTCCTCCCAAGTCCTGCCTTTTGTGTGCCAGGAGGAAGCAAACCTTGCAGAGAAACACAGTCTCCAGTCTCTCTCTCCCTCCCCTCCCTCTCCCTCCCTCTCCCTCTCTCTCTCTCTGTCTGTCCCCCAGGAGGACCCTGGAGCCCCTGCAGCCAGGCTGAGCCCTCACCTCTGCACGCCACACATTGTAAAATCATTTCTTTACCTGAAAAATGCTTTTCTGATCAAAATATTGCAGTTTCCCCCTTTGGCCTCAGATACCCTTTGAGCATAAGTGTCACACCCATGCGCTGTCCGGATGTGACAGTAGGGGTCAGGCAGATGTTAACAAAAAGAAAGGGAGCAAAATGAAGCAGCCAGATTAACGAGGAAAGGACGGTTTTTACTCAAGAACGGTGCTTTACAGACACCCCAGGGAGCCTGCCTCACTAATGGGGATGGGGGGAGGTGGTACAGAGGAAAGTCCTTTCATTGTGTACAGGCGCAGGACAAGCCAACATGGAAGCCACGGTCAGGGGGAGGATATAAGCCTGGGAACATCTGGGGGAAAGATCTGATAGGATAAAGACGCAGGCCTCAGACAAGCCAGGAAAGGGATTGGATAGTTTGAAAGAAATCCTGCTTGCTTCCAAGCCCAAGAAAATCCAGAGAAGCTTAACAAGGCCCCAGCCTCTCTTCTAGGCGGAGGATGTGTGGGCTGCAGCGTAGCGCTGGGAGCACAGGCCGCGCCGGGTAATGACTCAGTCTGGACGGGCCCTGCCCGCCTGGTCCCACTGGGCGCAGGTGCGGGCCTGTGGCCCCAGAAGCTGGACTTCTCCCACAGAGAGACGGAGCTGAACCACCTGGTCGTGAGACATTGGGTGAGGTGCACCTGGGGACAGTGACTGCGACCTGCCAGCTGAGTGCCGGGGAAGTGCCATGTCGAGTGTGGCAGCCTCTTCGAGGGCCTTCTAGTAAATCTTGACGCTGCTGCTTAAAATCCTCCTCCGTGTGTGTCCTGAAATTCCTTTCCCACAACACCCTGGAAGAGCCTATTTCCAGAACAGTCTTCCTCAGGTATCACTGATGCGTGACCTCATGACCCTACTCGGGGCTGTTGCATCCTCCCTCCACCTGTCTCTCTCCTGTCTGTCTCTCTGTCCGTTATGTTCTAGCTCCCCCTACCCACCTCTCTCTAGGTTTCTCTCTTTCTCTGGTTCTGTGGTTCTAGCTCCATCTCTCTCTGTCTCTCTCTGTACATATGTCATTGTCCCCGGTCTCTGTCTCCTTTTGTCAATCTCTTTTGTATTTGTCTTTATTCCTGTCTGTCTCCAGTTCCCTGTGCCTCTGTCTCTCTTTTGTGCACCTGTAGACAAACACACACAACCCCCACCCCCATCTGCAGGGAGCGGGACACTCACCCGAGAGCAGGATTCCCGCCCAGTGGGGACGGCAGGAGTCAGGGGACCCCATGGCTCCGGGCACCTGACTTCAGCGTGCCCGGCCTGCACACGGGAACAACGTCCTCACTCCAGCGCCCTTCTCTTCCCCTCTGGCTGCAAACCCACAGGTGCGTGGATGACAGCAGCTCTCAGGGGAGGCAGGGGCGGTGGTGGCAGGGGAGGGACCGTGGCGCCGCCTCTACCCTCCAGCCCAGTGCACTCACTTTCTTTCCTCTGCCAGCACCGAGAACAGGAGCCCTGGGAACCCCGGAGTTTCCCCAAGATGGAAAAGGAGGAAGAAAACACTTCCCTTTGGCCCTGGGTCCTCTTGAACTTACATCCCCCTCAAGCCCCGCCTCCCCACCTCTCTGTGAGGAGGCAGAGCAACCCCGGGAGAAGGAAGGGACCCCTGAAGAATGATGGAGTTGAAGGAACCAGGAGCTGAGATGAAGGCGGTCAACAGAAATGGTCACAACAATCACAGTGGTTCCCGGCTGTTGGCCCAGCTTCATACAATTAGGTCGGTGCCGAGTTCCCACGAGCAGCCTGGAAATACTCAATGAGCTGAAATGGTGCTTGTGACAAGGATTCCTGGTCGAAAGGGAATGTGGGAAACACAGAGGGAGCCGGGCCGGGAGGGCTCTGGGGGGCGCCTGACCCAGCCTGGTGTTGCTGCTTTTCTGGACCCGGAGCTCATGCACGTGAGGCCTGGGTGTTATTCCCAGGGAGAAACGGTCAGGGGTCTATACCACATGCCCGGGAGAAAAACCCACCCTGGAGGCAAAGTGCAGCGCTTGTTTTGCTTATTGCTGGGCACCCAGGCCCTTGTGCCCTGGTGACCTTCTGCACCTGGCTGCCAATGGCTTGGCCATTTTGTTCAGCCACCGGTTTCAGCTTCCCCAGTCCACTTGCCAAGGAGTCTTCCTAGCTTCTGACTCTCCGGCCTCAGTAGCTAGAGCACCGAAGCCCACAGAAGTGAACTGACTCGCCTGAAGACACAGGGCATCTGGGCCAGGGGTTCTGGGCTGCTTGGCTGTTCACCTCCCCGTGGGCCGCCTCCCACAGTCCTCATGTGGCTTCTGGCTCCCTCCAACCCCATCTCCTCTGCATGCCCAGACCAATCAACGCCTGGGCCATACTACCCACCACACTCCCAAGCTCTATGGCACCTGGTGACAAGCCGGCATTCAAGGCCTCTGTCATCCGCCCTGTTCTTCCCGGAATGTCCGAGCCTTCCGACTACCCACTGTTTCTCAGCCAGGCTTCCCTCCAGACGGCCTCTGCTCTGTCCTTCCCCCTCCCCCACTCCTACCCTCCGCCCCACCCAAGAGGACAAACCCCCACTGGAGTGGACTTCCCAAATCTGCCCCCTTCATACAGGAACAAGGTCCTCCCTCCCTAAATCCCTACCTCTTCTCCACCCATGGCAGGTTCCGTCTTTTCTTGCTCCAGCAAGAGAGAGGGACTTTTTGAACCCTTCCCTGCAGCACAACTTCTACTTTGTTTCTAACAGGGGAAAATAAACCCAGCCGTGACCCGCCTCTACCCCCTCACCTACCTGACCCTGACTGACTTCCCTGTCCATGTCGCTTCCCAATGACTGCTCACCATTCACTCAGCGAAGATTTATTTGGCTCTACTATGTGTCAGGCATTGTTTTAGGGGCTTAGGGCGCACCAGCAAATGAAGCACACACACAGATCTCTGCCCTTAAAGAGATGGCATTTTATGCAGGGAGGGGAGAGGTCGAGGGGCAGACAATAAGCAAGAAACATGATAGATAATGAATTGTCTATGATGTGAGAGAGGGATGAGTGTCACGCGGGGGGTGGGTCAGGGTCATAAGCACCATTTCAGCTCATTTAGCATTTCCAGAGTGCCGCGGGCACACAGCAGGCAGGGCTGAATTGGGTGGTCTGGGTAGAACAGCCTTTAGAGTAACAACTTGAAAGGAGAGGGTGAAACAGATGCCTCTGGAGGTTGCTGGAAATTGATCCACTTCTGAAAAAAATGGAGGCAGAGCCCCAAGGAGCCCTCCCTGCTGCCTGTTTTTAAGTAGCTGTATGAGCTCTTAATGAAATTTATTTGCAATCAATTACCACAAGTCTGGCAACTTAAAACAACACAGATCCATCCTCTCACAGTCCCGCAGGTCAGAAGGGTAGGTTGGCTCAGCCCCGCGTCCGCTGAAATCCAGGTGTCGCAGCTGAGCTCTTCTGGAGAGGCTGTGAGAGAAATCTGCTCCCAAGCTCATTCCAGTTCCCTGGAGTTGAGAGACCGAGGTCCCCGCTTCCTTGCTGGTTGTCAGCTGTGAGCTGCCCATAGCTCCTCCCTTGTCTTGCATGTGAGCCCAGCATCCCAGAGACAGCAACACAGGACACCTCTCAAACTCGGAATCTCCCCAGCTTCCCTTTCTGCTGAATCTCTCTACTGCCTCAGGCTGGAGACGGTTCCTGTGTCCTTTGTCTTGAATGGCTTTGGTCATGTGACCAGGCCCACCAGGGTAATCACCCAGATAATCAGGGCTCTACTCTCCCTATCTTTTCTTTTCTTTTTTTTTTTTAATTTTAGAGACAGGGGAAGCGAGAGAGAAAGAGAGGGAGAGAAACTTCAGTGTGTGAGATATACATTGATTAGTTGCCTCTCACACGTGCCCCAGCTGAAGACCAGGCCTGCAACCCAGGCACGTGCCCTGACCAGGAATCCAACTGGAGATCTTTGGCTTTGCAGGATAACGCCCAACAAACGGAGCCATGCCAGCCAGAGCTCTCCCTGTCTTGAAGTCTGTAACCTTAATTACATCTGCAAAGTCCCTTTTGCTGTGTAATGTAACACATTCACAGCTTCCTAACATAATCTAATTATGGCAGGTGAGGGCGGGTTATCTGGAGCTGAGGCAGCCATCTTGAGACCATGAGGTAGGAAGCTGGGAAAGATACTCAGCAAACCGAGGATGGAGAATGGATAAAAGGATATCACCAAGCCAGGAAATAAGCCCAGGGTCCCTTGTAAAGTCCCAATTACGGTTTTTGCCGTAAGCCAGGCTGTCTTTCACCTGCAGCTGAACGCATCCTACCTGGTAGCCTGTCCAGTCACCACCGGAAACGTTTATTGGAATTGCTTACCTCGCTAGGTGATCGAAATGCGGATCACCTAGAAGCCTAGAGTTTATGGGGCTTGTGTCCTTTGTCTTAACGAGTGGAAAAACTTACCTTGAGAAGGAGCCCACTCAGACTCATTGCTCTGTTTGAAAAGAGATTCCTGTCTGGCCGCCTCTATTCCAAGCAGGGACACTGATGCCCAGAGGGGAAAGTGAAGTTCTTCTCCAGGGTCCTAGGGCTGAGTCTTCATGGAGTTCCTGAGAAACACAGTTCCGTACTACTGACTTTTTGTGCCTTGTGTGTAGGAGAAGCAGAAGCAGCGTGACTGTGGAGAGGGAGGGTGTGGGGTAAAGGGACCCACAGCCTGCAATCCCGGCATCTCAAAGCCGTGACCATCCCACACCCCTGAAGACGTTGCCCCATACTTGTCGTCGTGACCAATAGGGTAACACAGAAGATAGATGAAAGATTAACCCACAGACACACAGACATCTTTTTTTAACAAAGGTTTTTTTAATTGATTTTAGAGAGAGAGGAAGAGAGAGAGAGAGAGAGAGAGAGAAATATCAGCGCGAGAAACATCAGTCAGTTGCCTCCTGTATGAGTCCTTACCGAGGATCGACCCACAATCTAGGCACGTGCCCTGACCAGGGATCGAAGTCGCGACATTTTGGTGTATGAGACAATGCTCCAACCAACTGCGCCACCCAGTCAGGGCCACGCAGACATTTTATTGAGCCCGTGAGCATCATCGTAAACAGACACATCATCTCTCAGCAACGATTCAAAGGAGCAAACTTTCCTGGAAGCGTCTCTAGCTGAGATGTTCTCCCCTCACCACTATAATAACTTCACCAGCACTGGCCCCATTCTACCCCCTCCACCCATCACCATAACCGTCCACAACCCACCACACCCAGTCTGAGCCATGACTTCCAGAACTTGGGGCACCAGCGACAGGTCAGGAAGATGCTTCAGATCTTCCAAACAGCCCATCACCTACAAGGCGCTTTACGTTGGCCTCAGGATCACGCAGCAACAATTTTGTAAGTTATCCAGCTCTCTGCCAGCAGCAAGGAAGGTAAGAGTTTCCACTCTTCCATAATCAAACCGGTCACGGAAACTGCATGTAAGGGAGATGGCAGGGACAGGAAAGCATGGAGGGGGAGGGAAGGTTCTGGGGTGGGGCAGCGAGAGGCTCCCAGGAACGGAAGGATGTTAGAGACACACCGATGACGTGAGGACGTTAGCGCAAGTCTCCGAGGACCACGTACAAGCTCCCGTATGTCCTTGGAGAAAGGCGAGGGAAGGGGAGAACTATTTGAACTGTGACTTTTTTAATGCAGTGCCACTCTGGGACTGGGCCACAGGAGTCACAGTTCCCATAGGGCTTACGCAAACTGTGTAAACAGTAACAATAACAACGCAACATGAAAGAGGGTGCTTCTCAGCCAGGGCGCCATCATAACAGCTCATTAGTGGAATACAGGCTGCGGAAGCGGCCCGGCGACCCCCAAGGCAAGCCTGACTTGACATGCCAATCTCTGTCTAAAGCATTTTTTGGAAAAAAGGTAAGAGACTGGGGAGTGATTAGAATCTTCTACTTGCTATGCAAGCAACCTCGAGTCTGTTAAAATAGGCGGCCTCTGTGACGAGCCTCAGTTTCTCTTCTTTTCTGGGCAGGGTGCTGAAGGCCGGTCATAATGGGGTTGACACCCCCGCTTCTCTAAAGAAAAAGCAGGACACGTTGGCCAACTCTATCCAAGGAAGGAACTCTCTGTCCTGACCTCCACAGCCCACAAATGCTCAGCCTCCCCAGCGGCGGCACAGACACCCGGCTCCTAACTCAGGGTCGGGGGCCCTCACTCTCCCTTCAGTTCCTTTTTACCTTTAAAATTCGAAACACCTGCCCTGGCCGGTGTGGCTCAGTGGATTGAGCACCGGCCCGCGAACTGGAGGGCCGCCAGTTTGATTCCCAGTCAGGGCACAGGCCTGGGTTGTGGGCCGGGTCCCCAGTAGGTGGGCGTGTGAGAGGCAACCGATCAGTGTTTCTCTCCCTCTCTTTCTTTCGCCCTCCCTTCCCTTCTCTCTCAAAATGGTTAAATAAAATATTTTTTTTAAAAGTCAAAACATCTGGAAATCCTCCTGGATACCCTTCTTTCCCTGGCTCCCCTCCAACACCCAATCACCAAATCCTGTGCGTTCCATTTTTTTAAAAGATTTTATTTATTTATTTTCAGAGAGAGGGGGAGGGAGGGAGAAAGAGAGGGAGAGAAACATCGATGTGGGAGAGAAACGATGATTTGTTGCCTCTCACCTGCCCCCAGCTGGGGACCTCACCCGCAACCCAGGCCTGTGCCCTGACTGGAATCAAACCAGCGACCTTTTAGTTGGAGGCCAGCCCTCAGCCCAGTGAGCCACGCCAGCCAGGGCGGGTTCCATCTCGTCATGAACTCTTTTATCTGTCCCCTTCGCCCCCTCCTCCGTTACCTCACCGTGGGCAACATCACCATCTTCTCTCACCTGTGAAAAAGCACCGCCTTCACCCCTGACCTCTGTCGCTAGACTTAACTCCTCCAGTCTGCCCACCACAGGCCTGGTCACCTTCCCAAATCCCGGTTCCGAATTAGAGTCCCTCCTTTCTGAAGAGGGAGGCCCGAGACCTCCCGCCAACCCTACAGGAAGCCTGGGGTGCCCCATCTCTTCCCGGGTCAGCCGACCGGGTGAGTGGAACTCCTGATTCTGGCACCTGACACTTCCTGGGTGGCCTGGGCCTCCCCGTCTCTTGTTACCCTCAGCAAACAGCCTTCGTGCCCAGGGGGGCCCCACAGCCATTTGCCTGGGTGCGCTTCGGAGGCTGTTTTTCCTTCAACAGAACGTTGCCTCCTTCCTTTGCTGGGTTGGACTCCACGGGGCTCCTGGGCTGGAGAAGGCTTACGCCCCAAGAGGAGGGTGGCAAAGTGCCTGACTCTTTGGGTAAGCAAAACCCACCCTACTGCCCTGGCTGGTGTGGCTCAGTGGCTTGAGCGTCGGCCTGCAAACCAAAGGGCTGCCGGTTCGATTCCCGGTCAGGGCACATGTCTGGGCTGTGGGCCAGGTCCCCAGTGGGGGGGTGCGTGAGAGGCAACCACGCATTGATGTTTCTCCCCTTTTCTTCCTCCCTGCCTTCCCCTCTCTCTAAAAGTAAATGAATAAGTTATTTAAAAAAAAAAAACCCAAAAACCCACCCCACCTTCACACAGGAGACAGAGGAGGCAAAAAGAGGAGACTTCTGCTTTAAAGATGAGCCCGATGTCCTAGGGGGCCTTGAAGGCAGGACGAGTCTCGTGGTGCGTAACACTGGGGTCCATCCCAGCAAGCGAAGCTCATTTGGTGTCCGTTGTCCACGTGTGCACAGATGCGATGCACCCACATGGCACCTTAGTCCCAGTCCCGCACCACCCCACTCCAGTCTTCGTGCTTTTGAGGGAGCCCTACAGCAGAGTGGGTGAGACCCCGGCTCTGAGGTCAGACGGAAATGGGTTCAAAGCCCAGCTCCCCGACCTGCTAGCCACGTGACCTTGAGAAAGCGACCGAAGCTCCCTAAGCCTGTTTCTTCTTCTGCATAACGGGTGGAACCATGGCACCGCCAGCTCGGTGAAGTGAGGAGAAGCCGAATCCAACAGCTCAGCAGAGGGCGAAGTTAATTCTGAAATTAATGTAAAGACAGTTAACTGGTTATTCATGAAGTTAATTCATTTTTAAAAATTCTTATTTTCCCTATACGGGGACAAGTACCAATTCTAACTCGTCCCAATAACCGACTGATGGAGGTCCTTTCATCGACCTCATTTTACAGACCAGGGGTTTAAAGAAGTCACCCAAAGTGACCAAAGCCCAGAAGTGGTGGAGCAGGGACTTGAGCCCAGGTCTCTGGGTGTGAGGTCAAGGGCAGGTCCTGTGCGACCCTGGCCAAGTCTCTCTGACTCTCTGAGCCTCAGTTCATCCTCCTCTCCACTGGAAAGAATTACGCTCATAGTTTCCTCCCGAAATGGTTGGATGGATTTCCCAAGTAAACTCAGAATTGTGCCCCATTAGTTCTTTGTAACATAACTAGTAACATCTAACAACGATGTAATCATAATAGCTAGAATTTAGTGGGCACTCTATAATGTTAGCTATAACTAAATATGTCTATTTTAACAATATCATTAAGAGCAGCTAGATTTAGTGACCATTTCCCATATGCAGACGTTGGCCGAGCGCCAGTGATATCAGTGAATCGTCACGACCACAGGTGCCAGTAGCTCCGACAAGGGTAACACTTAGCACAGACAAACACTGAACATCCCCAGTATACAAGGTCCCTGAAAAACAACAGGAAAAAGAAGACCATGCAATTTTTATGTGGGTGTACTCCGTGCTAGGCGATTCAAATGTGCTGGGAGGTAGGTGGGCGGCTGCCATGCTCCTCTCTGCAGGCTCCAGACCCTGTAGGGACTCGGGGAAGGTTCTCTGACCCCATATTCCTGCTCCTTTGCTCATCCTTCAGCCTCTGCTGCATCCGACCAAGTCCTCATGTTCAGCCTTTCATTTCCACTATTAGGTTTTTCATAACAAATGCCTTTGGTTGAGTCATCATGGTTCCTCCTGCTTCATACTTCCAATAATGCCCTTTCATTTACTCAGTGATGTCAAACTTTCACTTCTTGTTCTGTCTGCGCCATGTCGTCTGCTGTCTGGACTGGGTGATTCATCCCGTCATTATGATGTGTCATTAGCTCCCCTACGTCTTTATTCTGTAGTGTTAGTTCTCCTAACTACACACGGAATTGAGGTGGGTCTGTGACACCAGACCTGGCTAGGAGGGAAGGAAGGAAGGAAAGGAACAATGTTAACAGCCTGCCTTCCAGAAACAGGGTGGGGCGGGGGGGCTCCAAACACAGTGGTCCAAAAAGCAAATTGGAAATGCTTCCACGTATTGACCCTAGTTTGGATCTTGGCTCAGCCACTTTCTAGCTGAGCGATCTCAGCCCAAATACTAGACCTCTCTGTGTTAGGGTAACCGAGGTGGCTAAGGCAGGCCCGGGAGCCAAAAAAAGTCCACTTACTGGCTTTTATCGGAGGCGGGACGCTGCAGTCAGGGGGACTGAGTCTGAGCAGACTGCAGCAGCTAGGGAAACAGTAGAGGGGTTTTTTAAGGGTGTGTAGCAGACCCCCGGGGAGGGTGAGTCACCCTGCCGATGGGCCCCAGGTGTCCTGGGTATAGGTGTTTGCAAGACAATATCCTTTGATCAGGGATGGCTGATTTAGCCATAGAAAGTGGGGCGGGGGTGGGGGTGGGGTGGATTTATGGGCTTTGCCTCTAGGAAAAGCTCGAGGGCGAGGGGAGGGGCAGTGAGGATTCAACCGGTTTCCAGCAGGTCCCTGGCAGCTCTGCCTCAGTTACTTCTGGTAATAGGGAACCTTGTGGTCAGGTATTTAGCCAGTGATGCTTCTTTCTTTGTTCCAGCGCAGGCGCTGGCTTAGGTCCTCCATGTCCCAGTACGTTCTAACACTCTGAGCCTCTGTTTCCTTATCTGTTCAACGGAGATTACAATATACGTTTACCTGAGGTCGTTAGGACGCCACAGTGGCTGCTTTTCTTGTCACTCCTTCCACGGAGAGGTGGGACCTCTGACCCCTTCCCTGGAGTTGGGGCTGACTTGGGCCTGCTTCAGCCCAAAGGGAAGACAGAAGTAACGCTACACAATTCTCCTGGTGAAGTCTCAAAGGGCCATGCAGCTTCCCTCTGTTTCTCCTGGTGTATGAGTTTCCTCCTATGGCGGCTGTAACAAATGACAGCAAACTTAGTGGCTTAAGAGAACACAAATGCGTTATCTCACAATTCCAAGAAGTCACCAGAAGTCAGAACTGGCTTGGGATTCCTTCTGGGTTCTAGGAGAGAATCCATTTCCTTGCCTTTTCCAGCTTCTAGATGCTGTCCGGGTTCCTTAAAATTGTTTGTTGGCTTTTAATCTTCACAAGAGGACATGTTTTATTGATTTTAGGGAGATGTGAGATGTGAGAGAGAAACATCGATTGGTTGCCCTCCGTGTGAGCCTTAATCTCGGATTGAACCCACAACCTAGGTATGTGCTCTGATCGAGAATCGAACCCACAACCTTTTGGTGTAAGGCATGATGCTCCAACCAAGCCACCCAGCCAGGGCCTCCCTGCATTCCTTAGGTTAGCCTGTGGCTCCTTCTTCGCATCATCCCAGCCTCTACTTCCATCATCATGTTTCCTCGGACTCTCGTTTTCCTGATTCCCTCTTTTAATGACTCTTGTGACTACCTTGGTTCCATTTATATAAAACAGGATAATCTCCTCATCTCAAGATCCTCACCTACTCACACTCAGTTGCTCTGAACTCCAGTATCCGGGTAGCAGCTTGAAAGTCCCCAGTGATATACAGTCAGAAAATGAAGCCTGGCATCGAGGGGACCAGAGGCCATTGTCCCTTTTCTAAACTCTCCCCACCCAGGGCTGGCAGGCTGGTGCCATATCTGAGACTCCATCAACCTGGCTAACACTGTGTGACCTGCCTTGGAGATTCCCAGAGACTCTTCCCCACCCAACTTACAGGCCCACCATGTGAATGGCTGGTCTTGGCTCATGCTTCACAACTTCCTAAATCCTATGGAATAACCAACAGCCTGCCTCAGTGAGCCCCAGACCCGGCACCTTGAGTACCCAGTGTGCATGATAGGGGAGGCTGTGCCACTGGGCCCTACAGGACACCTCCTACATTAGGCCACACTACCAAGACAGGGAGTCATAGCAGCTCTCCCTGATACATAGAAACAAACACAGGTAGACTGCCACAACGAGGAGACAAAGAAACGTGACATAAATGAAAGAACAGAACAAAACTCCAGAAAAGGAGCTAAACAAAATGGAGATACACAATCTATCAGATGCCGGGTTCAAAACACTGGTTATCAGGATGCTCAAGGAACTTAACAAGGACCTCAACAGCATAAAAAAGACCCAGTCCGAAATGAAGGATACACTAATTAAAATAAAGAACAAATGACAGGGTAACAACAGTAGAGCAGTTGAAGCTGAGAATCAAGTCAATGATTTGAAACATAAGGAACCAAAAAACAACCAATCAGGACAACAAGAAGAAAAAAAGAATCCAAAAAAGAGGATAGCGTCCCAGCAGCCTCTGGGACGACCTTGAGAGGTACACCATTCGCATCGCAGGGGTGCCAGAAAGAGAAGAGAAAGAGCAAGAAATCAGAACTCTATTTGAAAAAACAGTGAGAGAAAACTTCCCTAATTTGGTGAAGGAAATAGACATTCAAGTCCAGGAAGCACAGAGAGGCCCAAACAAGATAGATGCAAATAGGCCCACCCCAAGACACATCACAATTAAAATGCTAAAGGTTAAAGCCAAAGAGAGAATCTTAAAAGCAGCAAGAGAAAAGAAGTTAGTTACCTATAGGGGAGTTCCCATAAGACTGTCAACTGATTTCTCAAAAGAAACTTTGCAGGCTAGAAGGGATTGGCAAGGAATTCTCAAAGTCATGAAAAGCAGGGACCTACAGCCAAAATTGTTACCCAGCAAGGATATCATTTAGAACTGAAGGGCAGATAAAAAGCTTCCCAGACAAGAAAAAACTAAAGGGGTTCATCATCACCAAACCATTATTATATGAAACGTTAAAGGGATTTGTTTAAGAAAAAGATCAAAACTATGAACAATAAAATGGCACAAAAAAAAAATACATACCTATCAACAATTGACCCTAAACAACAAACTAAGCAAACAAGAATATCAGAGACAGGACATGAATACAGAGAGCATTTTGATGGTTGCCAGACACAAAATGGGTGTGGGGGAATGAGTGAAGAGGTGAGGGGATTAAGAAGCACAAATAGGTAGTTACAGAATAGCCATGGGGATGTGAAGTACAGTATAGGAAATAGAGTAGCCAAAGAACTTATACGCATGACCCATGGACATGAACAACGGTGTGGAGATGGCTTGAGGGACAGAGAGTGCAGGGTAGAGGGGGACAAGGGGGGAAAATCAGGACAATTGTAGTAGCATAATCAATAAAATATAATTTAAAGAAAAAGAAACTGATTAGTTTTGCCTCTCCTACATGCCATGACCGGGGACCAAATACGCAACCCAGGAATGTGCCCTGACCGGGAATCAAACTGGTGACCTTTTGCCTCACAGGACGAAGCTCAAGCTACTGAGTCACACCAGTCAGGGCTGTTATTATTGTTGTCCTCTCACTGACAGAGGTCTCTCCCACAAAGTGGAAAAATTGGCGTTCATGGTTCCCTGGCATTGTGTCTCTCAAAATGGGCCACTAGAGGGCGCCCGACTCTCTGGTTTTAAATACATCGAAATCAGTTCTCCCTGAAGCGTGCTGGCACCAGTCTTGGACGCTCAGAGAGGCCTCTTTTCTACAAAGTTCATGAGAATGGAATCGGACATTATATAGCCATTCAAGTTTAGCTTCTTTAGCTCAGGATCATGCATTGAGATTTATATGCGTTGCCGCGTGTATCAACAGCTCATTGCATTTCAATGCCACGTGGATTTTTAGTTATTCTGCCATTCGCCTGTCCACAGACATTTGCATTACTCCCATTTGGGGCTGTTAGGAATGATGCTACGAGTATACAATTCATGTTTTAAACATTCATTCACCAGTCTCTGCGTGGCGGCTCGGTTTCAGCCTTGAAGCGCAATTACGCTGTGTGGGGGGCAGCCCCCCATCCATGACTAGCCGTGGTGGTGTTACCGAATGGGACCCGTTTGGGGGGCGGGGCCGGGCTCAGATACTGTTAGCGAAACAACACCCCAACTTTCTCAGGTTGCCTCTGTTATAGGTTTTTTGCCCACCGCCCTTAGAAATTATGGCTCTCAATCCCAGAGTTTGGTAAAACGGAAAGGATTTATTCAAAAGCTATAGGAGCTTTTGAAAAATGGCTAGATGTCGCCGTTAAATCTCAAAATCCCTTTAAAACACCCACCAACACATACACAGTCCTGCTTTTCCCCCCTTTGCCCAGTCAGGCTGTAACGGGGTCCCCCCAAAGGGGGATTTGTAACGGTGTCCAGAATGTGGGGTGTCCAAGAAAAAAAATGTAAGATATTCTCCCTCCTCCACCCCAAGACGGGCCACTGAGGGGAAGGGAGACTTGAAGCAGGGCCTGAGTTACTTTGCATATCAATGACAGGCGGCTTCAGACCTGCCGCAGAGTAAAGCCATTGAGAGTCATTTTGCACGTCAGTAACAGCCAGATAGCTTCATTCCTCATAGGCAAAGACAGTTCTTTTGCATATCAACAAGGCTAACCAGAAAGGTTTGGATAACTGAAACCCAGGAGTTGACTGGGAAGAAGCCCGCCGCCCCCCCCCGCCCCCCCCAGATACAGCCCCGGCCAGTGCAGGAGCGCTGAGAGATGGTTCTCTCCACGCTGCGGGGGCACAATATGGAGACCATGCATGAAGGAAAAAGGAGAGGGGGCTCTTGCTGGTGGGCCACGAGGGTTTGGGTTAAGAATGGAGATCGCAGCGACACAGCTGATGGTGCTGGGAACCGTTCGCGAGAGGCCCGCCTAGCTGAGCTCCGGACTTCAGTTCTTTTCCTCCCGAAGGAGGTACACCTGACTGGGCAAAGGGGGGAAAGGAAGGGCTGTGTGTGTTGGTGGATGCCTTCAAGGATTTTGAGATTTAACGGCGACATTTAGCCATTATCCAAAAACCTGTATAACTTTTGAATAAATTCTTTCTTTCCTTTTCGCCAAACTCTGGCATCAAGAGCCATAATTCCTAAGGGTGGTGGGCAAAGAACCTAGAACAGAGGGACCCCGGGGAAGGTGGGACGTTGTTTCGCTAAGAGTATCTGAGCCACATCCCACCCCACCCCCCGCCACCTCCAAAGAGTCCACATTCGAGAACCAGGCCAGTCACGGGCACTGTCCTTCAGGAGGAAAAGAACTGAAGTCCGGAGCTCGGCGAGGCAGGCCTCTCCCGGTTCCCAGCGCCACCAGGTGTGTCACCGTGATCTCCAGTTCTTAACCCAAACCCACGTGGCACCTTCTCCTGGGCCACCAGCAAGAGCCCTCTCTCCCCGTACCTTCCCACGTGGTCTTCACATTGTTCCCCGTGGCGTGGGAGGCGCCGTACCTCGGGGGGCTCCTTCCCAGTCAACTCCTGGACTGAAGTTGAGCAAACCTTCCTGGTGAGGCTTGTTGATATGCAAAGTAACCACCTTTGTATATGAGGAATGAAGCTCTCTTGCTATCTTTAACATGCAAAATGACTCAGTGGCCCTGCTCCAAGGCAGGTCTGGAGCTGTGCTGTTATCAATAAGCAAAGTAACTCTGAAAGGCCCTGCTGCAGGTCTCCCTTCCCCAGGGTGGTCTGCCTTAGGGTGGGGAGGGAGAACACCTTACATTTTTCTTGGACACCATTACATATCCCCCTTTGGGAGAGTCCCTGGCCGGACCCTGTTACAGTGGGTCTGCTGCCCAACACAGGACTTCTTTAGGGGGTCTTCTTGGTTCTGGAGCTCCTCACTGAGTGGCTGGGACTTCACTTCGCCAGGTGTGCATGCCTTCTGCCTCTGCCTCTCCTCTCCCATCTCTGGCAGCTGACTCAGTCTCTGCAGACCACAGGCCTGAGGCACATGGAAAGCACTAGAAAGAGCACCTGGCACACAGTAGGATTTTATTTATTTATTCTTAGAGAGGGGAAGGGAGAGAGAAAGAGGGAGAGAAACATCGATTTGTGAGAGAGGCGTGGATCGGTTGCACCCCAGGGAACTGAACCTGCAACCTTACGCTTTGCGGGGCAGACACCCAACCAACTGAGCCACACTGGTCAGCTCCCTTTCCGTTGTGATTATTATGCAGAGTCGGCCCACGGATTCTGGTGCTGGGTGCCTGGGTTGGAATTTCACACACAAAAGCCCCCCCACCCCCACCCCGCTAAGTGGGGAGCACCCGAGCTGAGCCTACCCCCACTGAGCCATTCCTGACCTTTCCAGGTGCCTCCCAGGGCTCGGCCTTAAAGAGGAAGGGGTGGAAGTCAGGGCAGGGGAAACAGAGTTGCCCACCCTCTTCATCCCGTTCTCTGCTCTCAGCCTGGAGCCATCTTCACGGGGCAAGAGAAGAATCTTGATGACGAAACGGGGCTGTCATTTTGCACTTCTTTTTACAGTGAGGGCGACATGTGTATTTCTCATTTAATCTGCTGTACAATGAAATTTCTAAGACGTGACATTGGATTCAGTAAATGTACTGTCACCTTAATCTCTTTTTTGAAATATCTTCAAAGGACACGGATAGTTAAATGTTAACTGTAGCCAGTAGCAGCACGTTAGGATAATTAAGGCTGTTTAATCATTAAGAGCCTGTAGCTAGAATGCTAAGCAGTAGTTTCAATGATCTTAATGCTTATTGATCTAACTCCCAAAAACTTTCCCACTTATTTGGCCAGCACAATAAATAGGGTATGAAATAACTGGATGCAGCTTTAAATCGCTTACCTTCCTCTCCTGAGGTAGGTGGCACGCTGGAAGTCTCTGGTTCACATTTATTAACACATACCCTCGGAGGGAGATAGAAGAGGGTCGAGGGGGGGGAATCAATGCTGACGGAAAGGGACTTGGGTGGTGCACACGCAATGCAATACACACATGATGTGTTACAGAATTGTACACCTGAAACCCATATCATTGTATTAGCTAGTGCCACCCCGGTAAATTTTTAAAAATAAATAAAATACTAATAAAATTTTTTAAAAAGAAAGCGTTTCATTGGAATATGTCCAGGCATTAAAGAGCTCTCCTCTGCCCTAATTGGGTATATTGCTCATTTAGGCATGGAAGAATGAATACACTTCTCTGCCCGCTAATTCATAAGACACAAAAGATAGTGTGACCCTGCTGCTACGGGAATGTGCATTTTGTGAAGGAATAAGATATCCAAAATATAGTGGAACATGACTCAAAGTTTTATCTACCTTTTACATGCATGTATCAAATGTTTTCTTTCCCTTCTGGTTTGACCATGACATTTCTGGGCCTCTTGTGCAGGTCAGGATGTTAAGATTCTCAAAATAAAAATGGGTTATTGAGTTAAAGAAGGTTAAAAAGTGAACTCCTTCTGTTTATGAAATTGTTCATGCTGGAGGCAAACCCCTTTGTATTTAAAAGAAAAAAACCCCTGCATGATTGTAAATGTTCTACCTTTGTTCTTATTTTTCAAAACTGTTTTTTGAAACAATATTCAATAGATTAATATTCAAGGACCTATTCTAAGTACTTTGTATTTCCATATAAATTTTAGATTAAGCTTGTCAAGTTATATAAAAGCCCTGCTGGAATTTTCTTCCTTCCTTCCTTCCGTCCTTCCTTCAAAAGATTTTAGTTATTTTATTTTTAGACAGAAGGGAAGGGAGTGAGAAAGAGAGGGAGAGAAACACCCGTGTGGTTGCCTCTCAAGCGCCCCCTACTGGGGACCTGGCCTGCAACCCAGGCATGTGCCCAGGCTAGGGGATCGAACGGGCAACCCTTGGGTTCGCAGGCCGACGTTCAATCCACTGAGCCACACCAGCCAGGGCTGGAATTTTCATAGAGGTAATATTAAACCTGTAAATCAATTTGGGAAGAATTAATATCTTAGCAATATTAAGATTTTTCAATCCATAAATATGATATATTTCTCCACTTAATAGGTCTGTAAAATTTTCTCTCTGCAATCCGTTGTGATTTACAGCATGCAGGTCTTGTTCTTACTCTGGTTAAACGCATTCCTGAAGTATTTTATTTTTTGATACCAAAATAAATGGCATATTTAAAATTTTTTTCCATGCCTGGTGATCAGGGCATGGTTTGCAGGCAAGTAGCGCCATCCTGGGATAATCTGAGGTTTGCGGGGAATCCAATTAGGGGTCTCGCCGCTAGCGACAGCCCATGCGCCTCACTCCTGTTCGGTGCTGATCCTGTCAGAGTGTCTTCAAACGTCCCATCCGTTGGACACCAGCAGTTTCGACATCAACAGTAGGAAAAGAAAACTCTCTAGCCTGTTGCTAGAGAAAAAATAAAGTCGACAAACACAGGCCCAGGTCACGTTGGGCTGGGCGCCTCACAGCGCCTTTGTTAAGGCTTCCTGTCCTTTACCTAAAGTTTGCTGAAATTTCTCCATCCTGAAAACACACCCCAGCAGGTGGTAGGTTTGGTCCAGCGATGAAATCACGCCCTGGTACCTGCCCCTGCCCCAGCCCCAGGCGGCTCCCTAACACCAGCCTCCCGGGGAGTTCCCATGACCCCAGAGGAGCTATATACTTTTATGACAGAACAGAGATAGCTCTTAGGACAGAAAGTGACTTTAGGGCCTTTTATTACCTAAGAAAATCAAAAACATATGGCCCACCTGATGTTTTTTCCCAGGGTCATGAAAGAATTGGCCCTCACGTCAGCCTACAGAGACAGGGGAGGAAAGAATAGGTGTGGGGTCAGCTTGTGACCTTGGAGACAGGGTGGCTCTGCAGGGAAGCCCCTGCCCCTGGCCATCCCTGAAGACTTTGAGCCAAAACCGTCAGATTAACTAGGTCGGGGTTGAGGGGGAGTGCCCGGCTCGGAGCAGGGAGGGAGTCCCAGCCTGCCCAGGGGTGAAGGGGGCAGCCGTGCGTGGGGTGGGGGGCCCGGCATGGGGTTGGGGGGAGACACACGGCGCACAAGAGGGTTGACCCAGGAAGCCAATGAATTAAGGACATGGGAGCTGGGTTTCTCAGTGTCGGGGTGGGAGAAAGGGAGAAAGCTGTCCTGACACCGTGGCGGTGGGTGGGAATAGAGGTGTTGGCGTGAACTTGAAGTTGTCCATGGGTAGTCGGAGATACCGAAATAAAGGCAGGTGTGCGTGTGTGTGCTAAGCGTGTAGCTGTTGGTTTCTGAGAGCCATCAGCCACCACAAGAAGCCAGGGCTCCTGGAAGACACGGCTGAGTACGAGGCAGGACAGCAGAAGTTCGAGATGCACCTGGAACGTCTTGCACCGGAAAGAAAAGGCATGTGCAAGGGAAGATGGCGTCATGTCGTAAGAATGCTCGGCCACCTGAACTCTTCTGGCCAAATAAGGAATATGTCATTTGGGCACCAAAATAAATAATGATAGTGTTTTCATTTGCTGAGGCCGACGTAACAAAGTAGCTTGAACAAGAGAAATGGATTGTCTCGCCGTCCTGGAGTCCAGTATCAGGCCCGATTCCTTCCCAGGCTGCGAGGGAAAATCGGTTCCCTGTATCTCCCCCGTTTCTGTGGTTTGCAGGCAGCTGCTCTCATTCCTTGTCTTAGAGAAGCATCACCCCATCTGCGCCTGCGTCTTCACATGGCTTCTCCCTGTGTGTGTGTGTGTCTGTGTCCGCATTTTATCATTTAGTTATTTATTTGAGAGTGGGGAAGGGAAGGAGAAAGAGAGGGAGAGAAACGTCGCTGTGAGGGAGAAACACCATATGCGCCCTGACCTGTGACCAGAACCTGCCACCCAGGAGCAGGCCCTGACCGGGAATCAAACGAGTGACCGATCACTCTGTGGGACGATGTCCAGCCAGCTAAGCCGCACCAGTCAGGGCCAAATTTCCCCTTTCCGTAGATATGAGTCATATGGAATTAGGGCCCACTCCACTCCACTATGACCTCATCCTAACTAATTACATCTGCAATGAACCTATTTCCAAACCAGGTCACAGTCTGAGGACACTGGGGAGTCAGGACTTCAACATATGAATTTTGGGGGGTGGTAAGGGATGGGACACGATTCAACCCACGACAGATAGGAACAGATTATAATGCACTGCAAAAAATAGGAATCCACAAGTCCATCTTGGTATATAAATACTAATTTATATAAATTCATTAATAAAGTGAAAGTATGATGAGGGAAAAGATATTTACATAGTGCCAAAGTACCTCCCTATGAATTTTTTTTAAAGATTTTATTTTTATTTATTTCCAGAGAGAGGGAAAGGAAGGGAGAAGGAGAGGGAGAGAAACATCAATACGTGGTTGCCTCTCACACGCCCCCAACTGGGGACCCGGCCCACAACCCAGGTATATGCCCTGACAGGGAATCGAACCGGCAACCCTTTGGTTCACAGTCCAGCACTCAATCCACTGAGCCACAACAGCCAGGGCTCCCCATGAACTATTTATTCATTGCAAAGGCAGGAAAAGGAAACTTGAAGAGGCCCCGTCTCCAGAGAGAGTCCCATTGGGGCTTAGGGCTTTACCACATGAATTTCAGGGGGAACACAAAGCACCCTTGCCCTCGAGGAGGGAAACTCCGAGATGAGGATTCATATGGCTCCTGGAGGTCCCCAGCAGAGGCGTGCTCATGGCACCCCAGGGGTGCTGCTTCCTTTCCATCTCACTTCCCACACCCTGTGGGTATTTCCTGGAATCACACAACCAACTCAACCACGTGGCCTGAATTCTGATCACAGAAGCTGCTTCTGGGAGCCCCACAGCCCACCCAGCACCCCTACCTCCAGCTCTGGACGGGGCGTCAGCCCGGCAGACCAGGGGCCAGGTGTCAGCCTCCCCGGGGCCAGAGCCGATCACAGCCTGTGCAAGCCCAGAATCCCAGTCTGAACACCAGACAGGCACTGGCTGAGAAGAGTCTCTCCCAGGGCAATTTGGGACTGAAACCAACAGAGTCTAGCTCAGCCTCTTGAAGAGAGGATGTGAAAACATGGGAGCTGAGAGGCGGGGGAAGGGGGTGCGTAGGAAGGGAGGAGAAAACAGGTGGACAGAGAGACAGGGGCACTCTGGTGCCACCTGTATCCAGTTCTTTCCTGAGGCCTGGCTGAGCCCTCCCACAATATGCACAGTGTCCTTTTTTTCTTGAAGGTGTCCTGGGTTAGTGTCCCGGGCACCACGGCTGCATAACACGTCACCCCACAAACAGAGCAGCTTGAAAACCCACATTGTTCTCTCTCCCAATTTCTATGGGCTAGAAAGGCAGGAAGGGTTCAGCGGGCTGGCTCTGCCTCGGGGTCCCTGAGACGGGCGCTCCCATATTTGTGATCCAATTGTTTGTTGTTTAAGCCATGATGTTTGGGGGCGATTTGTTACACAACAGAAGAGAACAAATACGCTTGTTGTAGAAAGTGGCAGAGCTGGAGCCTGGACTGAGATCTGAGTCAAGGATGGGTGTTTTCTTCTTTAGAAAACATGGAAGCTCCAGGTGCAGGCTGGGCTGAGAAGACCTCGGAGGTGGGGGCGGATTTAGTGATTTCCGGGAAGTGGGGGAGGAAAGGGGCCTGCGTGAGCCTGAGACGCTGAAACGAGACAGATGGACACACCCGGGGTCAAGGAGGCGGCCTGAATCCTGCCTGTTTCTCCGGGAAGTTTTTTTGGTTTTAGTTTTAATGTGGGCTTTGGTTTTGGGGGGTAATTGCACCCCGCTCTGAATGACAAAAACTTTCAAACCTACTAACAAGGCAAGAGCAATAAAATGAACATCTCTCTGGACCACTTTACCGGGACTCACA
>PVJD01008571.1:0-71281 GCA_004026545.1 Mormoops blainvillei
TATGCAAAACAGCACAAAGGCTCCTCAAGAAATTAAAAAAACAAGTACCATGTGATCCAGTAATTCCACTTCTGGGTATTTATAGGAAATTAAAACAAACACAAACTGGAAATGATATATGCACTCCCATGTTTATTGCAGGATTATTTATTATAGCCAAAACATGAAAGCAACCCAAGTGTCCTTCAATGGATGAATGGATAAAGGAAATTATACATATGTATGCTATTATTCAGCCATAAAAAAGAGGAAATCTTGCCATTTGCAACAACTTGTATGGACCTTGAAGGTATTAGGCCAAGTGAAAAAAGTCATAGAAATTACTGTTTCACTTGTATGTGGAATCTAAAAACAAAAAACAAAAAACAAAACCCCAAAGTAGAGCTCATAGATAACAGAGAATAGACTGGTGGCTGTCACAGGTTGGGGGGTGTGGCAGTGGGTGAAATGGGTTGAGGGGGTCAAAAGGTATGAACTTTCAGGTATAAAATAAAGTTATAAGATATAAAGTAGAGCATGGTGATTATAATAATAATCTATATTTAAAAGTCGCTAAGAGAGATCTTCAAACTTTTTATCACAAGAGAAAATCATAATTGTGTGGAGATGGATGATAACTAGATTTATAGTGGTGATCATTTCAGAGTATATACAAATATCAAATCATTATGTTGTAGACCTAAAACTAATATAATGTTATATGCCAATAACATCTCAAAAATAAACAAAAACAAACAAAGTTATTAGACTGTTTTTCAGGGTACACACCTAAAAGAAATTTATAATCAGTCTGAAGATGATTAGACTTTTTTACTTGAGTGATAATGTTTTTACTTCCTTTGCATATGAAAGGAGCCATTACTCTAAGCATCCGTTATGATTTTATCTTGTCTCCCTAAGATTTTAGTGCTGTATAATACAGAACAATAGTACTGCAAAGTACTGGTTTTAAGACTAGCTGTAGAAGGAGACCAGCTTTCTGAAACAAAAGTGATTGGCTGGTAAAGAGTGTTGTTGGCTGTGGTGCCCCGTACCTTTATTTCAGGGTGTCAGGGAAGTATGAAATGGAGAGGCCATGTCTTTCCCACGCTTGGTGTTCTGTCTAAGGGCTCCCCAACTGTATCTACCCCTAATCTTCCCACTCTGTGCACAACGCCATGGCTCCTTCCATCTCTTCTCTAGTTTGCCTCTCTTCTCGTCTCAGTCTATTTGTTTATCATAGTAGTTCACAAAATGTGGTCCCTGGACCAGCAGCATGAGTTTGACCTGAGGACCTTGACCTTGACCTTGTTAAATATGCAAATGCTCAGTCTCTACTCCAGACCTACTGAATCAGAGATCTGGGTGTGGGGACACGCAATCTGTTTTTGCTAGCTCTCCAGTTATTGTAAAACATGCTAAACTTTGAGAATTACTGGCCTACTGCATACCGTTATTGTTTCTTCTGACATGATGTAGAACCCATTTTGGAAAAATTGGCCAATATCTGACTTGAGTTCTGATTCAGGTCAATGTGTGAAATATTTTGTGTTACTCAAATTACTTTACATTCGCTTAAAGTGACTAATACCAAATTCTTTAGACCAAAATCTAAGAGCTGCAAAAAAAAAAAAAAAAAAAGTTTATCTTATTTAGTTTATATTTATATGTTTTCATTCTTTCGACCAATATATATGGGCCTACAAAATGAAAACTTGTTTATGATCCCTACCATTGGAGTTACTCTGTGTTTAAAGGACTTGTAAGTTGCTGGGATAGAGAGGCAGGTCCAACAAGAACTAATGCAAATAAGTGTGTTTAATGTTCCACACCAGAAGTAGAAAGAGGTGTTATGGGCACATAGACGAGGAAGTGATTCCACCACGGCAATTAGAAAAGGCTGTATGAATGAGGGGCTTCTGAGCTGGACTGGAAGGTGAACAGGCTATTAGGATTCACATCTCTTCTTTTACATCTTTCTCTAATAGTTCCCTCTTATGCCATTAGTTAATGGCTGTTATTTGAAGAAATGTTATAATTATAGAATGAACACTATTTTATTGTTTAAAGACTATGTGAAGGACATTGAAAAAAGTACAGGACTGAACATTAAGACTGTTCTCTTATTTACGGTATGTCACTACTTGGTGCTGTGATCTTCAGCAAATTACTTCACCTCTCTGCACCATAGCTTCTTCATCTAGGAAAGAATTTGAACTCCATGTTCTCAAATGACTTTTATCTTTATATTTTATTTGTCTAAACGGTTTTGAATTCCATTTATAATTTCACCTGGTTCAATTATTAAAATATTCATCAAGAAAAGGAAGGCCTTCTTTTGTGACTATCTAGGCAAATATCTTCTGCAAATACTTCGGCTACAGAGTAGATTCCAGAAGCTAGTTGTATGAAGTATACAGAATACAATGTTAGGTTTGAAACATACTCATGACAGACCACATTAGGAAAAAGAAGGGTCTTTAAAATTACATTACTTCATTTCTAACGAGAAGTGTCTCAAGAGGCCACGGCAGGTGGTCAAAACCTTAATTGACAAACTTTCTGATGTGTTGATAGAAGTCATTCCTAAACTGCAAAACCTGTTGTGAAACATACCCTAATTAAAACAACAACAACAACAACAACAACACTACATAAGGTCAGAATTACATTCCATAATGGAGAGAGAGCCTAAGAGTTTTAAATTAAATGGAAGAAATTTTGCTACAGTTGAGATAGACTTTGAGGGGAGATGAGACTCTGAAAACATGTCTAGCATATTTCAGATCAGTTAGTACACAGGAACATAATGAAAACTGTTTATTATGGTTGTGAAATTTTGAACTTGTCAAAAGCTGAGTAATCTTAAGGAATGAAAAGCTATATAAGAAGGGAAATATCTTTTTGACTCTAAAATAGGTCGTGGATCTTCACCACTGTCTAGCCTGGCTCCTCCTGGCACTTGGAGATCAATCTGTGAACTGCAGAAAGAGGAATTCTGCAGAAACCTTTTGGATATACAATCTTACTGGCCAAGCGCCTGTACCTAATTGATCTTCCTCACCCTTTTTAAAAGTGCATGTCTAGCCCTGGCCAGGTGGCTCAGTTGGCTGGAGCATGGTCCCATACACCAAGACGGTTGAGGGTTTGCTCTCCGATCTGGGCACATACCAGAGGCAGCCAATTGGTATTTCTCTCTCACATCGATGTTCCTCTCACCCCGCCCTTCATCTCTCTCTAAAATCAATAAGCATATCCTCGGGTGAGAATTAAAAAAATAAAAATAAATAAAAATAAAAGTGCATCTTTACCGTGTGGCCCCAAGCACCTGCCTACAGCTCAGACAAATATTGCAGCAAGATCCAAGCTATGTGGATTTCACTAAAGTATGAAGTGTGAGGTAGATAAAGAATTATAGATGAGAAGGTTTAGCAGCTTGGGATGAGTTTCATGCCAGTACCATTATTAAAAAGCAATCTCTCTGGTAAGGCTTTGTTGTTCTGAAGTGGGGTTATTTTTTTGTTATTTTTTTGAACCAGTCTTCTGTTATCAGGGTTAAAGGAAAATGAATGTAGGTAAAGTGAAACAGGACCAGTGTCTTAGGCTGAGGTTAGAGCATGCAATTCTAGAGCAGTAATGTCTGACATAAATATAATGTGGGACATATGTATAATTTAAAATTCTAGTAGTATGATTTAAAAAAGTAAAAACAGGTAAAATTAGATGTAATAATATACTTTATCTAACCGAATATATTTGAAATACAATCATTTCAACTTGTAATCAATATAAAAATCATTAATGAGATATTTACACTCTTTTTCTGACTAAGTCTTCAACACCCATTATGTATGGGACACTCAGAGCCCACCTCTATTCGGACTAGTTACATTTCATGTACTTAGTATATAGTTCCATATGTCACCACAGCAGCGCTGTATTACACTGTAATATCCTTGATACCTAAGTTTTGTGGAGCCAATGTTATGGGAACTATGATTTTCCCTCTTTTTTCCTCAAAACTTCTATTTCTTTTAATTTCTATTTTTGAAATAATACTTAGAAAATTTACCGTAGGGTGTATCAAGCCAGGGTACTAAACTTCTTACAGGACAACTAAAAAGTGTCAATCTCTGCACGTTAAAGAACAAGGAGGGTTAGATTTAGGTAAAGAGCTTTTCATAAAATTAGTCATAGAAAAAAGAAGAGATCAGTCTGAACTTCAAAGGATATTAACCAGGCAGATTCAAAGGCTAAGATGTGGATCTCTTTTCCCTTTGACCTTGCTATTAAACTGAGTTGTTTGTGTTGCAAAATCTCTATAATCTGACTTAAGTTGTATGTATAAATAAGTGTTTCATCCTCTGTGTTTCTTTCTTCTTTTCACAGTGAGGTTTGTTCATTTCTGTGCTGAGTAAGTAGAAAAATATTGGGGACAAACTGATTTTCCTGTAGTTAAGACACTTGTAAACTTCTGACATTGCTGAACTTTCAAGTGTAGACCTGAGAATCAGGAAAGTTTTGCTTTTATCGTTCTTTCTTTTAAAAACACTACCACTGCAAAGATCTTATGTAGGAAAGAAAAATAGACAGCCTGACTTAAAATTTCACAATGCTATAACTATTGAGATTTGTATACTAGAATACATGCTTTCCCAGTATACAAGGTACATTTACCAATATAGATCATATAATAGACCAAAAACATATTTCAATGTTTAAAGGATTCAAATCATAGAAAGTGTGTGTTTTTTGACCACAACAGAATTAAATTAGAATGTATTAACAGAGAAATCTCTGACAGATCCCAAAGTTTTTTAAAAAAAAGATTTTATTTATTTACTTTTAGAGAGAAAGGGGGATGGAGGAAGAGTGGGTGAGAAAAAAAAAATCAATGTGTGATCGCCTCTTATGCGCCCCCTACTGGGCACCTGGCCTGCAACCCTGGCATGTACCCTACGCTGGGAACTGAATTGGGGACCCTTTGGTTCACAGGCCAGCACTCAATCCACTGAGCCACACCAGCTGGGGTAGATCCACAAAGATTTCAACTATGTTAACCCAATTCTAAATAACCCAAGGGTTCAAGAAAAAATTAAAAGACAGTGACACGGTATTTTAAAATGAATGAAAATGATGATATACCATACCAAAATTTGTTGGCTACTGCTAAGGTAGTACTTAGTGGAAATTTTATAGCATTAAATGCCTATATTAGCAAAGAAGAAAGGTCTCGAATCAATCGCCTTAGCCTCTACCTTAAAAAAATGGAAAAAGAGCCCAGGCTGGGTGGTTTGTGCACCAACGGGTTGTAGTTTCGATCCCTGGACTTGGCACATACTTAGGTTGCAGGTTCCATCTCTGTCAGGGTGTGCACAGGAGGCAGCCAATCAACGTTTCTCTCACACTGATGTTTCTTTCTTTCTCTTCTCGCTCTCTCTCCCTCCCTCCCTTCCTTGCCCCCCTCCGTCTCTCTAAACCAGTGAACATATCCTGGAGCGAGGATTTAAAAAAAAAATTTTTTTAAATGGAAAAACAGTCAATTATACATGAAATAACTAGAAGAAAATGTTAGATAAATACTGGATCAGAATTCAATAACAGAGCACAAAAGCAATTGAGGAATTTGTGAAACCAGTAACTGGTTTGTTGAGAAATTTGATGAAATAGGCAACTCTCTAACCAGACTAACCAGGACAAAAAAGAGGAGACAACATATGGTTGCTACGAAAAATGACATCGCTACAGACTGTACAGCTATTAGAAGGATAATAAGGAAATAAAATTAAGACTTTTTGCTTGTAAATTGAACAACTTTGATGAAACAGACACATTTCCTTGTAAGACAAGCTGCCAACAACCCCCCTGCCTCGTTTTTTAAAAAAGTAGATAACCTGAATAAAACTACATCTATGAAATAACTGATTTTATAATTACAAACCTTTTCACAAAGAAAAATCCAGGCTGCATAGCTTAATTGGTGAATTCTACCAAATATTTAAGGAAGAAATAATTCTAATTCTAGACAAACTCTACCAGGAAATTGACTAGGAAGATACACTTGCCAACTCATTTTATGAGGCTAGCAATACCCTGCATTCAAACCAGACAGACAAAGACATTAAGAGAAAACTATGGATTAATTTCCTCATAAACATAGAAAAATTCTAAACACAATTTTAGCAAATAAAATTCAATAGTATATTTTAAAAGTTAATGCATCATGACCAAATAGAATGGAGAGTTGGTTTCACATTAGAAAAATCTACATAATTCATCATGTTAAAAAAACTAAAAAGAAAAAAATATGACCATCTTAATACACACAGAAAAAAATCATTTGACATAATCCAATATCCACTCTTGCATGTAATTTATGTGTTAATTTGCGGAGAATTAATATTTTATCATACTGAGTTTTCCCATCCAATAACCAGTCCATTTTCTATTTTTCGTTTTATGCTTTTTTTAATTTTTAATTTTTAGTTTTGATTTTATAGAGTGGGGAAGGGATGGAGAAAGAGAGGGAGAGAAATATCCATGTGCGAGAGAAACATTGATTGGCTGCCTTCCATATGGGCCCCAACTGAGGACCGAACCTGCAATCCAGGCATGTGCCCTGACCAGGAATTGAACCAGCAACCTTTCAGTTTGTGGGATGACGCCCAACCAACTGAGACCCACAAGCCAGGGCTTGTTTTATGCTTTTCAATAAGCATTCTTGACTAAAAATCTCAGCATCCTAGGTATCAGAGGACCCTTCCTCAAAAAGACATTATCTATGAAAAACCTAGGTTCTGATAAGTACATGTATGTAAATGTTGAAAACATTGGCAAAGAAGGGACAGAACTATCTTTTGGGGGGTACTGGAACTATTGTATGTATAGAAACTGAAGACACTTTAATAGAAAACAGAAATTTCTAAGAGTATTTGGTAAAATGGATAGATATAAAGCCTACAAAATCAACAACTTTGAATTATTTTAGCAAGAAGTAACTAGAAATGGAAGTGGGAGAAGCGTTCCATTCACTACAGCAATGTAAACTATCAAATACTAGGAAATACATTTACCAAAGCAAAACACTTGTAAGAAGAGAACTTTACAAACTTGCCGACCTCAGCTGAGGTAATCCGGCTGCAGCATCAGGCTGAGCCACGCCGCCGTATGGTGTCCGGTGGCCGCAGTGATTTATGAGCGAGCGCTGTGCCTAAAGCATGCACAGTGGCAGGGATGCGGGCGGCCTGAGCAGTGGTGCGGCACGGAACAGGAGCACACGGCCCATTAGTAAGTAACTGCAGCTCTTTAAAAATAAAAGTACCAATTTTCTTCAATTTATGAGTATAATTTTTTTCAAATGGTTGTTCAGTTCTAAGGACATAAATATACATTAAGTTGGCCCTACCTACCTAATGAGCAAGGCTGTTAGCTATTTATTTTGGCCCAGGAAGCACCAAGGAAAAATTTCTGAGAACTAAGGACTCTGAACTCAGAAACTTTAGGAATTTCTCAAACCTTTAGCTTAAGAAGTTAAAAATAACAAAATAGAATTAAAAACTAGGCCAAAGTAAATAGCATAAGGCAGAAATTAAACAGAAAATGAAGATTTAAATGCAAAGGGTTTATAGAGTAATAAGACGGGCAAGAACAATTTAAAAAATCTTCTTAAAAAAGAAGAAATCATCAACAGACAAATTTCTAGGAACAAATTACCAAGTTCATTAAAAATGAAAAATCTGAATAATCTATAATTGGAAATTTGAAATACACTGCGAAGGGACTACTAGGTGAAGATGGCTTTACTAGGGAGTTCTGTCCAGGACACACTGTCATCGAAGACGTACTCTTTCAAAGAGGCACAGACGGACGCTTCCTACTGCATTTTCGGACACTGAGCCTATAACCATGCTGTAATAGCAGTCAAGAACGATATGAGAAATTATAGGTTAATCTCAATCGTGGAAACAATTCCCAACATATCAAGTTCAATAACCCATAAAAACAATTGATAGTTGCAGAAAAAGCATTTCATAAAATTCAACACCTTTTAATAATAAAAATTCTTAGCAAACTAGGGTTAGCAAAGAGGGTTTTTTAAAAAACTTTATGTTTCGAGGTGGGTGGGTGGAGGTGGAAGAGGGTATAAGGGAGAGAAATGCTAATGGGAAAAATACAATAAAAATAAACTATTAAAGAACTTGATGTTTTGATTATAGTTTGCATTCAACACTTTTTTTGTATTAGCTTCAGGTGTATAACATAGTGGGACAGACATTCGCATAGGTTACGAAGTGTTCCCTCTGCTAATTGAAGTGCCCACCAGGCACCATAGGTTGTTATTCCAGCATTGTTAACTGTGTTCTCTATGCTTTACCTTACAGCCCAGGCCCATTTTGTAATTGCCAATTAGTAGGAAAAGGACTTTTTAACCTGATACAGGACATCTATCAAAGTATTTTGGTAAATATAAAGCTCAATAATTAAACTTTAAAAGAAGGGTATTACCACTTTCTTTAATATTATACTATACATCTTTGACAGACAATAAGGAAAAATATATAAAGTTTGGAAAATAAGATAAAAAGCATTACTATGACTGGATGATATGATTGTCAACATAAAGCACTAAAAAGAATATGTAGACAAATTACTAGAATTAAGGAAGTTTGCAATAAATAAATTTACTATATTTCTATATGTCAAAAAAGAACAATTAGAATATATAATTTTTAAAGAATATCATTTCCAATAACAATAGTGACAACAACAACAAAACACAGGATAACCAGGTATAGACCTAACAAAAGATATATAAGATCTTTTTGGAGAAAATCATAATGCTACAAAAGACATTACAGGCTTATATGCATTAAGAAATACATCATGTGTATGGAAAGGAAGATTTGCAAAAATGTCACTTTTCCTCTAAATTAGTCTATGGATTCAACATAATTAAAAACAAAATTCATTAATAAGTCTTTCCCAGTGGTTAATGAGAAACTGGTAGTACATGGCACTCAATCGCAAAAACAATTACTTAAATTATTACCTAGAAACAACTATAATTAAGTGCGTAGAGACAATTAAGTAATCGTTACCACAAATATTTTAGTTCAAATAAGGGGAACAATGAGGGTAGCTCATTGTTTCAGAGGGTACTAGAGAATTTGGAGAAAGGTCGTACTAAGCTCAGGGCATTAAATTTCCATCACAAAGTTCAGGTAAAGGCCCAGAAAGTTTCTATGATCGCTCTAAAAGATAAATCAAACAAGATGCTGGAGCTGCAGGGCTGACATTAAAATATCATAACAAAGTCTGATACTGTTAAGTGACTGAATTACAATACACTGAGTTTGCAATTTCATAGGGTCTCATGTGAGATTAGGGTATTGACTGGAAAGAAGAGAGTGGTGCCTATATACTGTGTCAGCTTAGCTAAAGTGAACTATGTTCTCCAGAATGCCCTTCTCTATGTGGTTCTCTGTGAGTCAGAATTGCCGCAGACTTGGAAGGTGGAAGTGAAGCAGCACCGCCTGCACACACTGTCACTGCCCTGCTGGCTTATCTTGTCAGTCAGGCATGGAGTTCCTCAGCTCCTGCTGAGTTTCCTCTTTCAGCTTCTTTGAATTCTAAGCTAGTGTGTGCGCAGCTCGGTAGAGAAGGGAATCAACTTTTGTTTTGAAAGTTAACTGCAGCACCAAAGTTGAGGGCTTAAAAGCACTGAGAGATATACAGGGTCTCTAATTCGTCCTAGATCTCCCCCTCTTCAAAAACAGGAAAATGTATGGACTAAATAATCTACAAACATCAACTAATTCCAAGTGTACATATATATCCTATATTTTAATTCATGTACTAGCTAAGGGCAAACTTGAACATTGTACTTCATTATATAGGATTACAAATAATTTTTTTAGTATCTATATATGTTGCTATGTATGAGGGAGGATCCCCCAAAACAGGAATAATCTTCTGGAGGGTGAGCCCCTTGTAGTACAGGCTTCCCCTGCTAGGAACCCACTGTATCAGTGTCCTAGCTGGCATTGTGGTGAGAGGCTGCACTTGGCTTTGGTGAGCTGTTTTTGAAGACTCTTTCAACATGTTCACCCATTTTATGATGGGTGATTTACGAGCACACTTGTTTGGAGGGTTGGACCAATAAAATGGCATTGGTCCAGTCAAAATAGCATAAAGTATATAAAACAAGGTGGAGTTACTCATGTCAACCAAGATGGCTGCCAGTCGGCAGTGACACTTCGGTTCAAGAATGAAACTACCCAAGTCACACTGGTCACATCTAGCAAAGAGACATACTTAAGGTATCTGCACATGTGACTAGAACAGCCATGTCTGCAGAATTTCTCTTGGGGCATTTCCCCACTTGCCATCAGGGGTGCCAAGACACTAACTGAGATACCCAAAAGGGTGAAGTACATCTGGCTCCAGACATCCTTCCTTGCAAGACGCTGATGACTCCCTTGCCCACCATGCTGCCTCCTAGACCTTCAGGCTGACTCTGGGACTTGGGTTCATTATCCCCCGTTTCTCTCATGTGACGTTATCACTGATTGTTTCTGAATGATCAGTATTATTATTAGGTTAGTATAAGTTTGGATTAAATTTGTATTAAAAAAAGCTGAATGAACCTGCTTTAATAAAGTCTGAGTAAAGAGCATAGTCGCCTGTATTTGGTTCCCTGTTATTTCTCAGTGCCAGTGTCACCTGTAGGACTGGTGGTAGTATAGGTGACTCGGCACTTTCAGTTCTAAGGCCCGGATCAGACCATCTGAGCAGGGACTGAAGGCTGGCTTATAGGAAAGACTACATTGGGAACATATGCTTGCAACAGCCTGCCCACACCATGCTGAGTATTAAGTAGTTTTTGACCAAAAAATGGCATGACCCCCATGTCCTACCATCTCTATTCACCCAATCTTGCTCCAAGTGGTCCTTTCTTGTTTCTCCAGATGAAAAAAATGCTCAAAGGGAAATGTCTTGCCAATGTGGAAGAGATGAAACAAAAAATGGCAGAAGTACTAAAAGGCATCAAAATCGCTGACTTTAAAAACTATTTTGAGCAGTGGAAAAAAAGTCTCAGATAGGTGGACTGCATCAAATGGAGAGTACTTTGAGTGTGACTAAAGTTTAAACATGTAAGAATAAATACACAATGTTTTATAAATATATTTCAGGGTTTTTTTGGGTCCCTCTTTGTACACTGAACACATTTTAAACTGCTGCACAGTATTCCATGGTGTATATCCACCAAATTTTACCTAGTTAATAACCCCGAGCAACAAACACTGAGGTTGCCCCAATCTCCCTGCAGCCATCGCGAGAGGATAGCCAGGTACGAGTCCTTTCATGGTCTTTATAAGGTCTCTCGCTCACACTCCTCTAATCAGGACTATTGCTGGATCACATGATATGTCAACTTTCCTTCTGACCATGTACCATCTGACTGCTCTCCGAAATGACTGTGCGTTAGCTCTGCTCTATGAGTGCATGAGGATTCCTATGTCATCACATCCCTTTAAGCTATTAATGTGGTGAATTACACTCAAAGAGTTCTGGTATCAATTCCACTATATCATGATGTTTTATGTTTTTAATGTGCTACTGGAATCAATATTTTCTTTAGGAGTTCTGCATTTACACTGATATGAAAAATGGGGGACAATTTTTTCCTTCCTTCTAATGGTTTTATTTGATTTTGGAATCAGATTTACACTAGCCTAATAAGATAATATTGAAAATAGCCCTGGTTGATATGGCTGAGTACACTGAGTGCCAGCCTGTGAACCGAAAGGCCACAGGTTGGAGTCCCTGTCAGGGCACACGCCTGCGTCCTGCGCCAAGTCCCAGTTGAGGGCATGGGAGAGGCAACCGATGGATGTCCATGTTTCTCTTCCTCTCTTTCTCCCTCCCTTCCCTTCTCTCTAAAAATAAATAAAATCTTAAAAAAAACCCCAAAACACTGAAAACATAATTATTATCTGACAAAGACAGAATGAAATATATAACACCACTTACATAACTAAAAATACATGTGAACTAAACATATGCATTTTTAAGTGCATCTTCATAAAAAATAATATATTAAACACATTAAAATTATTGGGGGAGATTGGAAGTATAATGGTGACATAAATAAATAAACAAGCAAATGAATAAATAAGAAAGGAACCTTGCATGGGCCAAAGACGGTAATGTGTTATAAATCGAGGAGAGCCAGTACTGTTCCTAGTGAGGAGGGATGAAGAAAAACAAAAGGATTCTGAGACCATGGACTTTGGAGGTAAGAGGAACTCTGGGGTTATCTAGTCCAACCTCCCCAACAATGTAGGAATCCTTTTTCAGCTTTCCTGAAAATGACCAAAGAGTATTTGGTGAAATGCTCTATACAATGGGGATTAAGTATCTATAAAGTTGTCCAATTTGCTGTTGAATGTTTTAAATGTTAACTCTAATCTATCCCTTTCCAGATTTACCAAATCAGAGATTCTGATGATGGGACCCAGAAATGTACCTTTTAAAAAGTTAGGAAAAGTTTTGAAAATGACTGCTCTAGATAATAGGACACTGATTTAAAAAAAACTATAGCTACATAAAAACTTTACCTGAGGAACTTTAAGAAAAATACAAATGCTTAAGTTTTGTCCCTGGTGATTCTAATGCAGCAGGTATAACACTTGCAATTAAAATACATGAGTGACAATACTGTCTATTGAGACTGTATAATCCAACTGTATGTGAACTTCAAATTTTACTTCCAAGCAGAGGTCATGAATTATCAAACTATCCATCTATATTCTCTTAGACATTCCTGTGCACAGAGACACAAAAGTGAATAGAGGCTGGCTCTGGTTGGGGATTAGATTATAGCCAAGAAAGGGTAAAAGCTACTGGCCTGTATAGGGACGGAATCTGTTGAGGCAAGCAGCTACTTATATTACATTCACTTAGTCATCTATGCATTCGTCAAATTTTTATTGAGAGACTACATGCCAGAATAATGGGGAATACAGGTAAGTCCACAGGCAACTGCATTAATGTGATGAGCGCTATTGCAGGGTCACAGTGGATAGGATGGGGGCAGGACAAGATACAGTGGAAACACACAGAAATGGTTGCCAATCCATAATTGATGGGCTGAGGAAGGCTTCCAGGAAGAAGTGATATCTAAACTGAGATTAAAGGATAAGTAGGAGTTAGCTAGTGAAAGGGACAATTGAGGGAGAGGAAGTAGAAGGTGTTCCTAATTCAGGCAATAAAAGGATTGACAGCAGTGAAAGGTGAGGCTGTAGAGGTGGGAAGGGGCCAAGATATGATTAGGATCTAATCTTAAGGCAAACATAAAGGATTTTAATTTGGAAAGTAACAAGATCCAACTTGAATTGTAGAAATATCGCTTTGGTAAAGCAGGGAAGCAGACATAATAGAAGAATGGGTTGGCATGGAGGGTAGGGAGACCGGTTAAGAAGTTGGTACAGTGACAAAGAAATGCTGGTGACTTAAATCAGGACAGTGGAATTTAAGAATAGAGAAAAGTAGATGGGGTTGAGAGACATTAGGAAGTAGAATCTACAAGACTCAGTGGCTGATCAGACATGATGATGATACTAAGAGAAAGAGACTAATTCCATGTTTTTGGCTTATTGGTGCCATTTGTTTAATGAGGAAACTCAGACGGAAGAGTCTGTGGGTGGTGACTGGAAATGGATAAAAAAGATGATTAGTTTATAACATCTAAACAGCTTTGGGACATTCAAGTAAAGACTGACAGTAACTATAGGATATTCAGTTCTGGAATATAGGAGGTACATTTGGGCTTGAGATCCTGATTTGCAAGGCATAAGTAAAGACATAATGGGGATGAATAAGATTGCTTGGGTAGAATCTTTGATTGGGAGCAGATCCGAAGATGAACATACAGATGCAAATGAACATACCTTTTGCACGACTGGGAAAGAGAAGTCCTACCAAAGAGGCTGAAAAAAGACGTAAACATCTGGAGAAATCATATCATCAAAGATAAGGGAAGTGGGTTTTGCAAAGAAGTGTGGCAGTGGTTGTCATCAAATGCTACCATGTGTCAAGAGAGGAACTGAAAAAGTTTCCGCTAGATTTATCAATGAGTTTCCCATCAATGAGCTTGCTTGAGTGATGGGAGCTATTAGAACAGCTAACTTCTTAATGAATTTTCTCCTAAATTTAGTACTCAATACTGTTGACAACCAAATTAGTTCCTTGACAAGTAACTAAAGAAGGGTCATTTCAATAATTACTGCTCCCACAAAATTGTGTAGTCACCTACATATTCAAACAGCGTCTGAATACTTTCGATGTGCCAGGTGCTGTGCTGCATGTTGGGTGTACAAGGATGAACAATATGAACGAGGTCTGTTTCCACTCAGTTTTTCAGTAGCAATTGTTATTTTAAAAAACAAAAATAAAGATTCACGTATTTCCAGCATACAGGCTATTGTTCTAAACTTCAATTTAGTTATACAGAGCACCAACTGCCATCGATTTTGAAGGACACACCATTATTTAAAGCCATAGAGTAAACAAAACAAAACACAAACTAGATTTAGAACTCACCTCTTTAATTTACAAGCTATGTGATTTGAGAAGATTACTTAATTTCTTTGAGCTGACTTCCAAAGGTAGCAATGATCGTGGCTGGCCAGTTTCAAGAGCCCCCAAAAGCTGAGGTTGCTTAAGGCAGCCAGAGCGATACGGGCACCCAAGAACGAAAAGGACGGGCCAACTATGGATGCTGACTAGATGGTTCTGTTACAAGGGGGAGAGGGAATGAAAGCAGAGCTGGAGATCCTTGGTGAACCATGACTTCGCTCGATGTTCCCTTCTGCTTAGGACATCCTCCACAAGAAATAAACTGAAGGATGATGAAATAAAAAGAATGTATACACAATGGAGCCTGTTGACTGTGAGCTTCATTACAATATTACCTAGTTGAGCTATTCTGTTGAGGAACTCCTAATCTCAGGATCTTCAGTGAAATCTTTTTTTTATCCCCTGGCTGGCCGCATTTCTCAGAGAGCTGTCTTCTGATGTTCTGCCTTGACGGCAAGCTGCCAGAGTTCTGGGAGCTGAAGGGAACGTTGACTGGTATTCTCAGTATTTGGCATTAACTTAACCCCCTTGTTTGTAACAAAACAGAATTTCCCTTAGCCAGACCTAGTGTCTCCCAGGCTAGTGATGTCCTCTCTCTCTTAAAAATAAATACACAAACAAACCTCTAATCTTCTGCTAGGGTAAAGGAGAGGCAGCTGGCAGTTTGCACAGAACTGGAAAATGGTCTGGGAGGGGAATCCAACTGTGTCTTAAGGAGGCTTTCAACTAATACTCTTTTTAATGTTTTAGCCCCACCGCAACCTCCTGCGTTCAGAGATAACTTGATGTCTCCAATCACTGAGCCTTCTGCTTTCTGCAAATTGGGCTGCTCCAAGGGCTTTACCACTGTCAGTTAGGAAAAGGTTCTCCTGGGTCCACTAAGTCACTCATCCATCAGCTTTCTAGTTTCCAAAATGTTACTGTTGTCTCCTCTCCTCTTTTGCCTATAGGTCTATGTATTTTTCAAAAATCCTTTAGTTTTAATGGGGTTTTGGGTAATAGCAGAGGTTAAACATATATATTCGATCTTTTCACTTTTATCAGAAGTTATCCTATTTACTTCTCTTCTCTCACCTCCCATCACCTTTCTACACTACACATAATAGAAATATTTTTCAATTTTCAAAAACAGGCCCTCTACATACTTTTACCCGCTACTGGTAACTTCCTCTATCTGAAATATGCTCTCTCCCAATCCTTGTCTGACAAATGCCTTCTGTGACCACCTCATTCCCATTGCCACTTTAAATCAAGCAAACCTACAATAGCATATGTAGTAATTTTTCATACACCTCTGATTGCACATCCTGCTATATTATAAATACTGTTTTACCTGTGAAGTTTTCCTTCTAGACTGCAAACTCCTTAAAAGCCAGAATATCTTAATCATCTCAGTATGTCCAGTACCTTATACAGTGACTAGTACATGGTAAAAATCAGTAAATGTCTGGGGGAAGAATAAAAAGAAGTAAAATATATGCCCTCATTAAGCAATATGTATTCTACTGATTAATGTAATCTTATTGTGTTAGTCTGTTCTGGGCTGCTATAACAAAATACCACTGGGTGTTTTATAAACAATAGAAATATATTTTTTACTGTTCTAGAGGTTGAAGTCCAAGATCAGGGTGCCAGTATGGCCAGGTGGAGGCCTTCTTCGGGGCTGTGGACTTCTCAGTATGTTCTTACATGGTTGAAGGGGCTAGGGAACTCAGTTGGCTCTCTTTTATAAGAGCATTAATAGCATTCATGAACGCTCTCCCTTCAGGACATAATCATCTCCCAAAAGTCCACCTCCTAATACCATCACCTTGGGGGTCAGGTTTCTAACATATGAATCTGGGAGGGCATATTCAGACCACAGCACTTAACAAAAGCCCCAAATCTGCTATCTCACACATACAAATTAGTCATCTGCAGTACTTGACTGTCCTTAAAAACTTCTAGATTAAGTCAATCTGATGTTAAAAATCTGGGTTTCCAGAAGAGAAGCCTTTTTTCTCACACTTTAAAACCTCTATGCAGTTTCCTATATTATTCAGAGCCCTTAGCCTCAGTAGCTCAGGTTAAGAATTTATTTGGCAACCAATGAAACTGTTGGTGACCGGAATTTTCAGCTATCACAAAATGTAAGACTTGCCTTTGAAGCCTCTCCTCTTTAGTAAGGCAGGTTCCTGCTTATTTTAGAGACAGGACATCACACAGAGCCCACTACTTTGTAGTTTACTTTTTTTATTTTCATAATAACTTTTTCAGTGAATTTAAAGTCACTGATTTACATTTTGGCACAAGTTCCTTATCTTGTCATAGACCAGCACTTTAAATGGTACTATGCTAGACCATCTCATTATATCCTCCATGTATCTTAACTTCTCTTCTATATTTCCCATCTTCTTGTCTCAATCTGTCCCACCATGTGAAATTGCTTCAGTTGTATGTTCCAGTTCACTATGTAACTTTTTCAGTGTCTAGTCTGATGTTTAACCTATTCCTTGAATTTTTGTAATTAAGTATTTCTTTCTTTCTTTCTTTATTTTTATCCCCCAAATTTCAAACATTTTTCAAAGTTGGAAGAATTTTACACTGAACACCTGTGTACTTACCATCTAGATTGTATCATTAACATTTTATTATGCTTGCTTTCTCATTTATCTATCCATCCATTTACCTATTAATACATCTTAATTTTAGTACTTTTCAAAGTAAATTGCAGATACCAAGTATACTTCCCTCTTAGTACTTTAGCATGTATATTATTAATTAGAGTTCAATATTTATTTATATGTTTTACTTTTAAAAAACTTTTTATTGTATTTTTTCCCATTGCCATTTAGCCCCCTTATACCCTCCTCCCTTAAACCCATACAAATCACCACACTGTTGTCCATGTCCATGAGTCCTTTTTCCTTTTCGCTCAATCCCTCCGCCCCCAGTGGGTTTTATTTTTGCTTCACAATTATACACAACAAATTATACAAATCTTCAGTGTATGCTCACTGAGTTTTGACAAATGTCATTAATATTTTAAAGATTTATCCAAATGGTTGTATGTGTGATTAGTCTGTTCATTCTTACTGCAAAATGGCATTACATTCCATGAATATATGATAGTTTAAAAAATCTATACTCTGACTGATGGACTCCTGGGATGTTTCCAGTTTTAGGCTATTATAAATAAGGCTCCTATGAACATTCATGTATAAGTGGTTTTGAAGATGTTTTCTTTTCTTTTTTGATAAGACCCATGAGTAAAACTGTTAGCTCACAGTACAGTACATGCTTAATTTTATAACAATTTCTTAGGCTTTTCTCTGAAGTGATCGTGTCAGTTTACATTCTCAACAATAAAGTGTGAGAATTCCAGTTACTTCACAACCCTGCCAAAATTTGTCAGTCTTTCTAATTTTAGCCTGGTGGTTATACAGCACCGCTGATCCTTGAAGAATACAGGTTTGAGCTGTGAAGGTCCACATATATGCCGATTTTTCTTCAATAAATAAATACCTATACTGTTTTCAATCTGTCGTTGGGAGTCCACAGGAGCACAGGGTCAACTGTATGTACTGACCTACCTCCATTTCACTAGGGGACTTGAGCATCCACGGATTCAGGTATCCATCGGGGTCTGAAGTCAATCCCCTTAGAAACCGAGGAACAACTGGGGGTAGTTAAGTTTTGGGGGAGTCAAAAGTTATACTCAGATTTTCTGTAGAGCAGAGGGGTGCTGGGGTGGGGAGAGGGTTGGTTCCCCACCCCTACATGGTTCAAGGGTCAACTGTAGTATCTCATAATGGTTTTAATTTGCATTTCTTTGGTAACTAATGCTACTGAGCACTTCTTCATGTGTTTATTGCCCATCGTATATCTGATTTTATGAAGGGTCTGTTCAAATTGGCCATTTTAAAAAACTGGTTTGGTTGGTTTCTTCTTAAGTTGTAAAAGTTCTCTATATAAACATGACACCAGTTCTTTGCCACATACATATTTTGGGAATATTTTTTCCCAGTCTGATATATTCATTTTCTTAACAGTGTCTTTTGATGGTTATAAGTTTAAATTTTGATAAAGTATAATGATTTTTTTCCCTTTTTTGATTATCACTTTGTGACATAAGACACTGTTGCCCATTCCCAAGTCATGAAGCTATTCCATGTTTTCCCCTAAAAGTTTCATAGTTTTATATTTTATGTTTAGGTCTATGCTCTACCTCAAATTAATTCTTGTGTTCAATGTGAGGCAGAGGTTGAGATTCACTTTTTCTTTATGAATATTCAGTTCTTCCAGCACTATTTGTGGAATAATTTCTCTCCCTATTGGATTGCTTTGGAGTCTTTGTCAAAATCCCATAAATGTGGATCTATCTGGGTGCTCCTTCCGACTGATCTGTTTGTCGATGTTTATGTCAGTGCCATAGTGTCTTGAATATTACAAGTTGACATCGACTCTGGAAATCAGGTAGTTGAAGTCCAACAATTTTGTTCTTTTTCAAGGTTGCCTTGGCTATTCTAAGCCCCCTGCATTTTCATGTAAATTTCAGACTCAGATCATCAATTTTTAGAAAAAAGTCTGTTGTTATTTTGATTGGGATTGCATTCAACTACAGATCAGTTTGCAGATTCTTTATACTGAATCTTCTACATCTTTTGAGTTTTTACTTTTAATGATTATATAATTTAAACTTACCTGGTAACTTTTGTTAGTCTCTTGTTATTCATTTTGTATTCAATCTTTTATTTAAGTATTTTAATTATTACATATTCAAACTGGATAATTCCAATGTACAAAGTCTTTGGGGGTCTAAATCTGTTGTTGGTTGTTTCTGTTGGCACTAATTCATACTAGTTCATTTCCGTGGTATTTGGTTATTTTGAAATTGTGAATTTAATCAATGGGAATCTTGACTGCCTAAGTTGGGGCTGCCTTATTCTACAAAGGATTTACAACTGCTTGAAGCAAGAGTAACGGGTGTGCTACCGAATAGGGGTTGTTTTATTCCTCTTCCAGTGTTCTAGCCTGATGTAAAATCCACAGGTTCAACCATCACTCTTTATGGAGGTCAAGCTTAACTGTGCTCTCAAATCTGGTTTTCCCAACTGCTAATTGCTCAGAATTTGGTGTTCCCTATTAATCCTTTCTCTTGCGAATAGAAAAGGCACCTATTAGAGATTTCCTTTCCTTCTTAGGAAGAACAATGTTTGTTTTTTTCCTGATAATTTTCTAAGACCTATTTCTATGTTAGTGAGATGGTCCCTTATAACATGCAGTTTATTATGATGCTGGAAATGAAGGACTTCACTGAGTTTTCAAATTATAATTTATTATTCAAAGATCATAGCTAAACTCTTGACACATAAAAAGTTTTAATCATGTATCTCCTAAAGCGGAAATAGTTAAAGTCACAGTGTTTTAGGAGAGCTTTACAGTAATCTGTTGTAAGAAAACACTAAAATATGACTAGTTATTTGAAATGATATGATATGTAATAATAATCTATAATCTCTATAAACCAGTTCTTTAAAAAATTCTCTTGGCATTGAAAGAACCCGAAAAACAAAATAGCCCCTTGGCAGTACTCATGTCCCGTTTCATTTCCCCTTGAGGACAGGAAAGACAGAATAACTTCAGGATAACTTCACTAAAAGCAAAAATTACTAGTTTTTGAGTCACTACCTAAAATTAGTTTATTTAAAGTCTCTTTTTAAAAAATAACAACACAGCTGTTTGGCTTCTTTGCCTTGAAACTCTGTGCTTTTGTAAAAAAATGTTCAGAATGTCATGTTAAATCCCCACAAGTAACATTGTTGCAATAGGAATATAAATAGTACTAATAAATCCCAAATCGGTAATAAATAACCTGTTAAAATGAGAATATCACATGTGAGCCCATTTATAACTCAGAAGAGCCTCTATATAATGTTAACAACAGCATGTGCTGGGATGAAGACGGGATCCAGTTTTATGTATTTATGAAATACTGAAATGTAAAATATTAAGTGCCCATCAGCCCAGATGTATTTGAAAGGAGCAAAAAACATCCATGCCTTCTTTTTTTCAGAAATACAAGATTTGAAAGGAAGAAGAAAAATATTTGTAGTTCAAGGGTACCTGGCTGTTGTATAAGTGACTTACTAACTAGTGTATGCTAAACTTAAGTTTAGAGAAAGCCTTAAAACTTAGTTCTTCAGTTGATAAATAGCACAGAAAGTACTAATGGAAGAAACCTCCCTAACACAGTTTTTGAAGTTTTATCACCAATTAGTACAGGGAATCAGGAAATTACCTGACTTTAGTGCTTCTAGAGACCTTGGCCTGTTAATTACATTCCTTTGTTCTCTATGTGACAGTACCACAGTAACAGTAACAAAGTTACAAAAGACATGTGGTTTTTTCTTAGGGCACATTTATTGTGTTATATTCTTCTCAAAAAGGTGTTTGATAATTTCCTCCTACAAAAATGACAATCTTTTAAAAAAATTATAAACTAGATGTTTGTTATTTTTATATAATTTAACTATGCTTCTATATGTATTTGTGTGTATTATGTGTTTCAAGCTGAGAAAGGTTTAAACCAGAAGTCAAAACTCTTCTAATCCATATGTCAGAGAAAACCACTTAGACTATTACGAGTTTAGTGTAAATATCCTTCCAGATTTTTAGTATGATATACATATTTATATACATGTAATTTTAGGCCAAAAATAAAATCATATTATATCTACTTTATGTATTTAATTTTGCCCATCTAGCAAGGCACAACAGAAGTTTTCCAATGTGGGTGTACATTACAGATGCACCTCATTCTAATTAGTAGCTGAACAGTGTTCTAAACAAGAACTGTACCACAATTAAATTAATCAATACCCAAAGAGTAATCAGGTTGCTTTCAATTCTGCTGTTATAAACTATTACAGCTAGTCTCTTATACTCTAAAGTAAGGCTGTATTTCCGGTAAAGGTAAATCATCTCTTATCTTGTCAATTTGCTTAAACAAACTACAAAGTGCTTGTTATAAGATTATCCTCTTTTAGGACTTCTGGCCAAGAGGGAGGCATAGGTAGATACACTTTGTCTCCTCACACAACCAAAAGAAGAACAATCAATTTAAAAACAAACTGCCAGAAAATCAAACTGTACGGAAGTCCGAACTTCCAGAAGAACTGTCAGAAAATCGAACTGTGTGGAAGTCCGAAAACCAAGGAGTTAAAGAAACATTCATTCAAGCTGGTGGGAGGGGTGGAGATGGGCAGCTGGGGTAGAGAGGATGCATGACAAGGCAGCAGCTGGCAGACAGGGTGGGCAAGGCGGTAGCTGGAGAACCAGGTGGTACCACATTCCCATGTGGATAAACCGGGAGGAACAATAGGGGAGCAAGACAGACAACACAACCCAGGGTTCTAGCTCAGGGAAATAAACCCTCAAAACCTCTGGCTGTGGGAGCTGCGGAAGTGGGAGAAACTCCCAGTCTCATAGGAGACCCCACTGGAGGGACCCATGGGATCCTAGGACATACACATGCCCACCTACCTGGGAACCAGCACCAGGAAGGCCTCACTCACTTGTGGGTAGCGGGGGAAATGACTAAAAGGAGGGCGAGAGCCAATCAAGCAGCACTGCTCCCTCTTGGACCCCTCCCCAACAAATAGCACCACAAGGCAGCAAGTGGGTTGATCCGCCCTGGTGAATACTTAAGGCTCCGCCCCTTACAACATAACAGATGCTCCGAGATAAAGAAATATGGCCCAAATAAAAGAACAGATCAAAACTCCAGAAAATGAACTAAGCTATGAGGAGACAGCCAACCTATCAGATGCAGAGTTCGAAACACTGGTAATCAGGATGCTCACAGAAATGGTTGAATGTGGACACAAAATAAAGGAAGACGTGAAGGCTATACAAAGTGAAATAAAGAAAAATACACAGGGAACCAACAGTGAAAGGAAGGAAACCGGGACTCAACGATTTGGAACAGAAGGAAGAAATAAACAGTCAACTAGAACAGAATGAAGAAACAAGAATTCAAAAAAACGAGGAGACGTTCAGGAACCTCTGGGACAACTTTAAACGTTACCACATCCAAATCATAGGACTGCCAGAAAGAGAAGAGGAAGAGCAAGACATTGAAAACTTATTTGAAAAAAATAATGATGGAAAACTTCCCCAGTTTGGCAAAGGAAATAGACTGCCAGGAAGTCCAGGAAGCTCAGAGAGTCCCAAAGAAGTTGGATCCAAGGAAGCACACACCAAGGCACATCATAATTACATTACCCAAGATTAAAGATAATAAGAGAATCTTAAAAGCAGCAAGAGAAAAGGAGACAGTTACCTACAAAGGGGTTCCCATAAGACTAGCAGCTGATTTCTCAAAAAAAACACCTTATAGTCAAGAAGGAGCTGGAAAGAAGTATTCAAAATTATGAAAGACAAGGGTCTACATCTAAGAATACTCTATCCAACAAAGCTATCATTTAGAATGGAAGGGCAGATAAAGTGTTTCCCAGATAAGGTCAAGTTAAAGGAGTTCATTATCACCAAGCCCTTATTATATGAAATATTAAAGGGACCTAATCTAAGAAAAAAGATCAAAACTATGAAGAATAAAATGTCAATGAACTCATAACTATCAACAACTGAACCTGATAAACAAAAACAAAACAAAACAAACTGAGCAAACAACTAGAACAGGAACAGAATCACAGAAATGGAGATCGCTTGGAGGGTTATCAGCGGGGAGGGGAAAGAGTTGAGGGGGAAAGGCACAGGGAATAAGAAGCATAATTGGTAGGTACGAAACAGACATGGGGAAGTTAAAAACAGTATAGGAAATGGAGAAGTCAAAGAACTTATATGTACGACCCACAGACATGAAATAAGGGGCAGAATGCTGGAGAGACAGGAGGTGTAGGGCAGAGAGGGATAAAGGGGAGAAAAAGGGGTCAACTATAATAGCATAATCATAAAATATACTTTAAAAAAAGGACTACATTTTTGATTCCAGGTTTTAAGTTAGAATTTCTGAGAAAGATATCCTTTGAAATGTGTTTGAAAAAATCAATATGCCTTGCAAAATACTCTAATAGCAGTATCCTAAGACGTTAATGTGTGTAAGTTACAAGGTTATAAAGAAGAATGAAACACTGAACACCCAAACGCCTAGTGAGAAGTAGGTAATAGAGCATTACTGTTAACTTTGAAGGTCTCTATGTTCACTGCCCTTCCTTGTTGTTCCCCAGAGGCAATTCTTGAATAATTTGTTTATTATTCCCTTGATTTTCCTTTTTCCTCAGCTTTATTGAGGTACAATCAACAAGTAAAATTATAGTGTACAATGTGATAATTTAATATATATATGCATTACTGTGCTTTGTTTTATACTTTTATCACATATGTTGTATCCCTAAATTAAATATCCCCAAATAATGGTACATGTTTTCAGTTTTATATAAGTGGTACCATATTGTAATTGAATTGCCTTTTAATTTTTGCACAAAATTATCCTTCTTAAGATTCATCCACATTGTTTCTTGTAGCTAGAATTCATTTATTTTCATGAGTAAATAATATTTTTATATAACAAAATAGCATAATTTATCTATTCTACTGCTGGCTGGCATATGAGTTGTACCCAGTTTTCTGCTACTGCAAACAATAAACGTGCCTGTGCATGTCCCTTGGTGAATGTGGGGAAGAGCTCCTTGAAGAGTGGAATCACTGGATCACAGAATACATTCATATTCAACTTTATAGGAAAATGACAAATGATCTAATTTCTTGTTATATCTTATTATACTTTCTAAAGGATTATAGCATTCTACGCTCTAACCAGCAGAGTTTATGTGTTTCATTTGTTCCATAACTTCATAAAGACTTGATATTATCTGATTTATAAATTATTACAAAAGTTTATAAAGGGCTATTGCATTGTGGCTTTAATTTACATGTCTCCAATTACTGACCTAGATCACCTTCTCTTTTTTTGAGATCCTATTTTTGTACACTTACAATTCAAATGGGTTTCCTTTTCTCTGAAATACTTTTTTAGGTCTCTGGCCCATTTAGAATTTGAATTGTCTTTGTCTGATTGATTTGTAAGAGTTTTTTATAATCTGAGTACTAATCTATTGGTAGTCATAAGCTTTGCAAACATCTCACTCTGAAATTTGCATTTTCACTCTCTTTATAGTATTTTTTGATGAACAGAAGTTCTTAATTTTAATGTAGTCAAATTTATTAATCTTTTCTTTTAAGATTGGCACACTTTGGGGTGGGGAAATATTCATTAAACAAGTCACATAGTGTGGGGAAATATCTCTTTTATTCTGTTTGAAAAATTGTATAAGATGGCCAATAGACATATGAAAAGATGCTCAACATCACTAATCATCAGAGAAATGCCAATAAAAACCACAATGAGATACCAGCTCTCACAGGTCAGAATGGCCATCATCAATAAATCAACAAACAACAAGTGCTGGCAAGGATGTGGAGAAAGGGGAACCCTTTTGCACTGTTGGTGGGAATGCAGACTTGGTGCAGCCACTGTGGAAAGCAGTATGGAGATATCTCAAAAAATTAAATATGGATCTGCCTTTTGACCCGGCAATTCCACTTCTGGGAATATATCTGAAGGGACCCAAAACATTAATTCAAAAGAACATATGCACTCCTATGTTCACTGCAGCATTGTTTACCATCGCCAAGATATGGGAGCAGCCCGTGTCCAACAACAAATGAGTGGATAAAACACCTATGGGACATTTATATAATGGAATTCTACTTGGCCATATAAAAGAAGACAATTTTACCCTTTGAGACAGCATGGATGGACCTGGAGAACATTATGCTAAGTGAAATAAGCTAGTCAGGGAAAGACAAATACCATAGGATTTCACTCATATGTGGAATCTAATGAACAAACTGAACTAACAAGCAAAACAGAGACAGACTCATAGATGGAGAGCAGATGACAGCTAGTGGAAGGGGGAGAGGAAGTTAGGGGGTGGAGGGATTGAGCAAAAAGAGTCATGGACATGGACAATAGTGTGGTGATTGCTGGGGGGACGAGGGTATAAGGGGACTAAATGGTAATGGGAAAAAATATAATAAAGATTATATTTTAAAAAAGGACCTTTATCTAGGCAAAGGTTATACAGGCATATTTTATCATGTTTTCTGTTAGTATGAAATTTGAGAAAGTGAAGAAACTAAAACAAAAGCAAGTAAAAGGCAGTAGTTAGAATTGCTTCAGTGGTAAAGATGAGGTCAGTGGACATAATATACTTCATCTGAAATATATAATTTATAAACTTCATACATACATGAATTATAGAATAATACTTATATCTTAATCCATAATCAGAAATAAATGTATTGTCAAAGCAAAAAAGAGTGAAAAATTGTAGAGGGTGGCTTTTCATATTTGTCTTTAATCCGCATAAAACTGATTTTAGTGTGTAGTGTGATACAGCCGTACATTTTGTGTGGATATGGCACATTATGTGTACACGGGCACTCAATTGTTCTGGTACTGATTATTGAATTTTTCATCTTTCTGCCACTGATCTGAAATGGTAACTTGTTATTAATCATGTTTCCATATATATACATCTGTTTATGAAATTTTTATTCTGTTCTATTGGTTAATTTGTTTATGATTGTCCAGTAACACACTGTGTTAATTACTATAATCTTAAACTAATTAAAAATTTAAAAAGAGTTTTATTGCAAGATAATTGACAAATGTAAGAGTCAACAGTGGTGATTTGATATACGTATACATCATGAAAGGATTAGCACAGTGGAATTAATTAACACATCTATCACTTCACATACTTATCTTTATTGGAGGGCGGTGGCACCAACATTTAAGTTTTATTCTCTAAGCAAATTTCAATGATATAATTCAGTGTTATTAACTACAGTCAGCATGTTTTATATTGGATCCTCAAGCCTGACTCATAGTTGAAAGTTTTCATCTGTTTCTAAGAGTTTGACATTTTCCCAAACTTTGTCATTCTTTTCGAGTGTATTGGTAATTCTTAGGGTTTTGCTGTTCAGTTGGGATTCTGATGGGAACTGCACTGCCTCTTATTTTGAGAAAAACTGGTTGTTATAATTTTATAATATTGAGTCTACCAATCTATGAACATGATATATCTTTCCATTTATTTAGGTCTTCTTTCATCCACATATTTTATTATCAATTATACCCTATAATTCTCACTTTCCAATCTATCAGAATTTAACATGCATTTTGTTTAGGTTCTCTGGAGTCTCAAGATAGTGTTTAAAATTTTAATATTTAATTACATATTTCTGTGCAAAAAGTTTGAGAGAGGATTTTTGTTTGACTTGAAAGGAATATGATGCCAATGTCACAGAATATCTAACAAGAGAGTCGGGGGGAAATCAGATTATTTGCTTCTAATAATTATGTCTGATAAATTGAGACGTGTTTATTTCTATAAGATCATACACATATTTTGAAGCCAACTAGAAATACATTTTTGTGCTTCACACACACAAAGTACTTAGTACTTAACTGAGCAATTCATTTATCATTTGTATTATCGACCATTCATTGCCCTCTGCTTTAACAATATAGTTGAAAACTGGCTAAAAAGGGCTGACATAAATATACATATTAAGTACAATATAACCAAATATTTTCAAGATGGCTGTTTGGTTTCAGAAATCTTGCTTATAAAACTAGTGAAATAACCTAGTATTTTTCAAGAGAAAACAAAGAATGAAAAACTCTTAGTATTTATGCCAAGTAATAAATGAGAACTTCTGACAGAAACAGTATGGATATTGGCTCTTCCTGCAAGCTATGGAAGGCTCTAGACCTTGACAGATCTGCAATTACTAGATTTCCTGGAAAAATAAAAAGCATTCAAAAATAATAATAATCTGAAAAAAAATTAAAAATTACCTGTAGAGTACAGTTCATCATCCGTATTATATAATCAAACTGCTGATGGTCTAATATTGCCCGGTTCTGCTGGACATGTAAACCCAGCTCCTCCGTGAGACACTGTCTTGCTGCCTTTCCTTTCAGGGCTCTCAGTGCAGCAGGAAGGGTCTGAAGACAAGAGAGGCAGATGTGAACAAAAGGAACCACTGGAAAAAATTAATGTGCAATCTCACTGAAAATTCAAGTGTATCCTGTAAACCATTTGGCAGTTATTAGTAAAATTAAACTCTTGGAAGAGTGGCTTTGCTATTGAGAACAATTATAACACAGGTAGATTTTTAGTTACTTTTATTTATAAGCAAGCATAAAAAATAAGTAAAATTAGTTTATGTAATAAATTAAAAAAATATTAACTACACTTTTTAAAAAACTCATCAAAACGCTGGTTACCAAATGACTGTTGCTTCAGATCACAAGTCAAAGCCACAGACACTCAGACACATTCTTTCAATAACTGGCCACATCTCCATGGCAAGAATAGAAAGAAAAATTAAAATGATAAGAAATACAGATGATTTTCTACTTTTACACTGGTCGGCTATTTAATCACTATTTAGTTTTAATTTATGACTGGAAAATTCTACACTCTCTTCTTCTCATTGCAATACCATAATAAAAAAAAGAAAAAGACTCAGAGCAACACATAGAAATCTTTAGGTATATTCATTAAAAATCTTTCACCTCATTATCCATAAGAATGCCTCTTTCAATTCATCAGATAAAGCCTCGTTAACATACTTTACATAAAATAATAATAGGTTTGACTTTGAAAATCTACAGAACAGAAGAGCAAATAAGAAGGAAGGGAAGAAGCCTGAGAGTAGGAGGGCACAATATGTTTACAGGCAGACACAAGACACAGGGTGTGAAAGCTGAAAGCGAGAAAAAAAGAAAGTCTTCAACAAGTCAACCATAGGAAAAAATGGAAACCAAACAACTTCAAAACAGAAAGCGGCTTGGGGTCATTCAGCGTAAGGGTAAAAAATGTATATGCTTTACTAGCCCCTTGTAATAGCTCTTCAGAACTATGATGGATCACTAAGAAAAGGTTGCTTTATGTGGAGTATGTTTTATTAAAGCAGGCAAGAAAATCTTAACAAGGCACATTTAAGTTGAAACCACAAGTTCTATAATTCATTACTGATTCCAACTAGATTCTTTGCAATAAATATAATTACATAAAAAATTATAATTATTTAATGGTGTCAGATGGGTAATAGACTTGTCAGGGTGATCAGTTAATAAGTTATATAAATGTCTAATCACTACGTTGTACATCTGAAACTAATACAATATTATGTCAACTGTAATCGAAAAATTTAAAAAAGAAAGTTAAGTTTTTAAGTAATATGCCAAAATAGGATTTAATGAACAATATTAAAAGTTTGAGGGGAAAAAAATCACTATCAATATTTGTCTGGCTGCCACGTAATTAGGCTTGGCTAAAATTTTAAATCTTAGACACTATTCATTTAAAATTATCAAAACGCGTGATAAAGAAAAATGATGAAATTAGAGGAGAGGTCAGTCAGTTGTCAAGCTAAACATGTAAATCTGAAAGGGAAATGATGAATTCTTGCTTGGAAAAGATGGCATTACCTTTTCTGTCTCCAATGTTTTACTTTCAAATATGAATGAGATGCAGTTTCTCACAACTTCCAATCTCTGTGCACTGTTGAAAACTGTTGTCACTTTATCCATTATCGAAACTAGTAAAGGAATATAAAGAAAACGCAGATAAAATAAACTCCACTGACAATTACAACAGCAAGGGGAACAGCACTGTTTTCAGCTCATATGCCTGTAACTGTTTACATGATCGGCATTTAGAATTTATGTTTCCCTTGTTACATGGCATTGAAAGTATTTCATTTCACTACTTTGATTATATTTTAAGGTTTCAAAGTGTTAGGCTAGTCAATGACTTATGGAAGATAATTTCAGAGTAGATTCCAATGATGCAATTAACTCATGCAAATCAATTTATATTTCACAGTAAAATTATATTACGCAAAAGTAAATATCTATTTTAATTTTAATTATAAACAAACTGATGAGTGCTTGGGGTACAGGGTCATGACACAAGTAGTTAATGTTCATATGTAAGAGGACTACTAATGAAAAAAGATGGTGATATTTCTAAGATATTACAAAAGAAAAACCATATACTTCAAAAAACCAGATTCTACAAATTTGAGTAGAGGGGACTTGAAGAAGACTGTACCAAAAGAGAAATGATCATAGCCAAATAATTGCTATACAAGCTTGGCAGAGTTGATTTTTAGTCCTGTAAACTTGGTAGCTGTCACCTTCACCGTAATGTTGGATACTTCTGATTTATTACATAGGCTAAAATTACTTAAGATAAATTTAACTCATTAAAAGAATGTCAGAAGGATATAAATGAAAGTAATATTTGTTAAACTAAAAGTAAACAAATGACGTAGCATCAACAGTTCTTAAGCCCAAAAGAAAAATGCCTTATAGCTCATTGCTGTTCTTGGAATCCAAAGGCAGAACCCCATCAGCTCCCCACTACCTAACAAGAAAGACGATCAGACGTCACTCATTAGCATCCCTTTCATTTCATCAATATGAGGCCTCATGTCCTTTGAATAATTTTGAAAACATTTTTAAATTTTTGAAATACTTATAAGCTCATAAAAAGTTGTAAAATAGTACACAGAAGATCCATGCTTTGCTCATGACCCAGTTTCCCCCAATGGTGACATCTTACATAACTAAAGTACTTTATCAGAATCAGGAAGTCAGCTGGCATAACATAATTAACTAGACAACAGATCTTACTTGGATTTTACCAGTTTTCTTCAAATCATTCTTAGTCATGTAACATTAAGTTCTGCATAACCTTGATGGTTAAATAGATTATTTTATATGACTTTTCTGTCTGAAATGCTCATTCTTAATTGTGGACTATGGTGCTTCCCACACACATAGGTTAGTAGTAGAGACTGAAATAGAAATTGATCTATATTTAGACTAGAAAACTTTTTAAAGGGTCTCCAAAAAATACCACATACTTAACTGAGAGAGCAACATCTTTAAGTTATGTTTATGAACTTTTAATTCTGAAATGTCTTTAGCAGTATTTTAAATTTTCTTTAGAACAAGCCATTAATAAAATCCCCATTTTCTTATAATGAATCTGTTTACTATCTGGGAATTATTATTTTCCTTTGGAGATTACAATTTAATTCACTCCCAGAAGAAAGTTCTGTTGGTTACCGATACTTTAGGGACTGGGTAAATCCCCAGTTGTGGCAGTCTGACACTAGATTTCTAACGTTTGATAACACTCTGGTCTATGGGTGCCTTGCTTCCCAGGGCTTCCTTTCTAAGGCTCTGGCTAGTAAGTGGTAGTTTCAGACAATCACCATTGCTCTGGCTCCTCTGAGGAACAGCTGGAAACTAGTTAACTTCTCAAAATGTGAATGTCTCTTAAGGTGACAGAGCAAATTCTAACTCATTAAATGAGTATCATGTAAAATGAAACAGTCATAGCTTTAAATTTAGGACAAGGGAAATCTTGATTCTGACCAACCCAAACACACCAGAAAGTTGGACAGAGGTCCCTACACGCATGCATGCATTCATTCATTCATTTTGGTTTTACAGGAGGTACATGCAGGGCCAAATACTGAGTCATGTGTGCCTGTCTCACTGGTTACAGTGAAACATTCCATGTGCATCTAAATAATGAATTGAAAATGAAGAAAAGAAATTATACAAAGATAATAGAAAGACAAGGCTACAATTCAAGCATATTAAATTTTAAACTTCTACTGTGTTCATGTGGGTATTTAAATAAAGGATTCAACGAACTTATGAATAGTAAAACTACATGGCCAAAATCCTTCAAAAAAAAAACACACAACACAACTATTTAGTATGTCAACCTTCTCTGTCCTCTTCTCTATGTGAAAGTACAATCGACACATGTAAAAGCTGTATACTCTTAGGAAAATAATGGCAAATTAACATTATTAAATAATTAAGTAATATTAACATTATTATATAAATAACACATAAATCATGAGCATTACTACATAAATATATAATGAATACATTGTTATCCATTTATGATAGAATTACACTCACTTCCAGGTAGAACAGTTTGTAGCAAACTAAAATTTCTACCAGGAATAGTAACAAATGTCAGATAAAATGCAAAAGTCGCCACTTGTCTATCAGAGAACTACAGAAACACCAAAGTGAGAAGACCTAAAGTCCAGAGAAGGGAAAAGACTGGAGACACATACCCATTTTCTCCCTAGGAGATTTGTCAACACTGGGTGCAGACAAGCGTCTGGGCACTCAGGCTAGGTTGGCCAGCAAAGTCTCTGGTGAAAGCTGAACTGACAAAAAGCAAATGTGTGCTATAGTCCCTGTGTAGATCTTTAAAAGAACATTAAGGAAATGTATAAATAGCAAGAGGTAAATTATGGAATAGGAAAAAGTTTATTAATCTGAAAGGCAAGAAATCAAGGGAAAACATAAAACAGGAGGATGAAATAGAAAAAACCCAGTAAACTGCATTAAAGCTATTACCATGTCATAAGGTTTATTTACACAGACACACACACACAATACTAAGATAGTCAGGTTTGCCAAAGAAACACAACACCAGATAACAGGCATGCCTTAAATACAGGGACCCAAAATGTTTGAAAATAAAAGGATAAAAAAGATAAACCATACAAACACTAACCAAATCTGTATGAACATCAAAGAACACTTTAAGGCAGGAAGCATTAGTAAAGACAAAGAGGCACAATTCATAATGACGAAGGGATCAATCACCAGTATGCTATAATATTTGTAAATATATTTGCATCAAACAAATCAACTTCAAAATGTGTAAAGCAAAAGCAGAACTAAAATGAGAAATAGGCAATATTACTATTATTACGAAAGATTGAACATATCTCCCTCAAAAAAAAGAGGAGATAAATCAGTAAAGACAACTCACAGAATGGGAAAAAATACTTGCAAATCATGTATCTGATAAAGAACTTGTATACAGAATATATAGAGAACTCTTAACAACTCAAAAATAAAAAGACAGCCCGATTTAAAAATGGGCAAAGGATATGAACAGACATTTCCCCAGAGAAGGTATAAAAATGGCCAATAAACAAATGAAAAGATGCTCTGCAGCATTAGTCAATGTGGAGAAACTGGAATGCCCATACATTGCTGGTGGGAATGTAAGATGGTACAGCTGCTTTATTAAGTAATCTGGTAGTTCCTCAAAATGTTAAACACAGACTTATCATATAACCTAGCCCAGGTATATACCTGCAGGAACTGAAAACATATGTCCACACAAAAACTTATTCATGAATGCTCAAAGCAACATTATTAACAGTAGCAAAAGTAGAAAAAAGCCAAATATCCATCAACTGATGAATGAACAGCAAAATTTGATATGATATACAGCCAGTCCTCAACTTAGGACAACAGTTTGAGTTATTTTTTCAACTTTACGACAGTGCAAAAGTAGTGGGCATTTGGTAGAAGCTGTACTTCCGTTTTTGATTTTTGGTATTTTCCCAAGCTAGCTGTATATGGCAGGGTGCTCCCTCCTGACGTGGGCAGCCACAGCGAGCCACGGTGATAGTGAGCGTAAACAGCCAACACGCTACAGTGTGCCGTGTCACCAGAGTTCGCTGGATGCTGTGTTCTGAGCACGTTTATGGTAGGCTAGGCCAGGCTACAATGGTGGCTAGGTTAGGTGTATTAAACTCATTTTTAACTTATGATATTTTCAACTAATGATGGATTTATTGGGATGTAACCCTATCCGTAAGTCCAGGAGCATCTGTATATCTATACAATGGAGTATCATTCAGCCACAAAAAGCAATGAAGTACTGATACATATTATGTGGATAAACTGAAAATATTATGCTCAATGAAATAAGCCAGTCACAAAAGATTATGTACTGTATGATCCCATTTATATATAAAATGTCCAGAATAGGCAAATCTACAAAGATATGAAGTAGATTACTGCCAAAAGCAAGGGAAGAAGTGATTTAAGGGAAAATTGGGAGTGACTGCTAATAGGCATGGGTATTTTTATTTGAGATAATAAAAATTCTCTAAAATCAGAGAGTAAAAATGGTTACAAAGTCCTGTGAATATACTAAAAACCACTGAACTGTACACTTTAAATGGGTTTTATGGAATGTGCTTTATATCTCAATATAGTTTGTTGTTTTTTTTTTTAAGAAATGATTGTATAGTGGCAGTGTTACTGGTAGACAGTCTGGAGAGCCAGGGAGGCTGTCCCACTGGCCAAGATGGCAGCAGGGGAAGGTTCTTACACTGAGCACATGGAAACCTGCAAACATCAGTGGATAGGGTCCAAGTGAAAAAGCTAGCAAGAAAACTGGATAGAGAAAAAAGACCTCCCCCCTTCTTGTACCAGGTTGGGGGTAGGATAAGGAAAAGGTAGGCACATATACCATGGAAGTCAAATGGCGCAGGGGAAGGTGCTAGACCAAAGAGGCCTGTCAGTGTAACCTAGGGAAAGAAGGGATTGGTTGGGAGGCGGACTTGCTGAAGCACGTGAAAGTCTGGAAAGTTGAATGCACTTCTTGAGAAAGCACCTGGTCTGTCCTACACCCAGGCTAATACAATGCCATGGGAACAAAGAAATGTGCTCTTATTTGTGGCTGGCTTCCTCGTGACCTGGACTCCCATGGCAGGACTCACCTGTTCCCATGGGCCATGTGGCCTTAGCAACTATGTGGCCCATGACCTCCAGGATGGAGCCTCTCTTGCTCACCTGGTGATGCGCTAGCCAGTGTGTTCACATGCTCTTGCAGCCCTAGAAGCTGCATGTCCCATGGCTATTTGGGCTCTACTGGCAGACTCCAGGGCGGAGTCTGAAATCAACAGCAGCTAGGGACAAGCTAAGATACCTGGATAGGGAGAATGGCTGCTTAGCAGCTGCCTGCAGTCTCCAAAGGACTGTTACTTTAAAATGGAGCAGGCTCTTGACACTGGCTTTTGTCTTGGTTTTGCTGAGGAGATGGGCTTTGAGACAGGAATCTGCCATTCTCCCAGATCATGTAGCAACAGAATAAAACCTCTTTCCTTTCACACCAGCAACTGCTTCATGAGTTTGGCTTTTGTGCAAAGTGGCAGGCAGTTGAACCTCTGTGTTTTGGTTTGGTTACAGTGGCAGTTAGATTAATGGTTACGCGTTGTGAGAGGCAGTGAATGGAACAGTGTTTCTGGGTGTCGATAATGTTCGGATTCTGGTTACATGAGTCTGTTTAAATTGTGAATATTTATCAAGTTGTACACTTTAGTTTTTGTATCTTATATCTTTTTTAAAGATTTTATTTATTTTTAGAGAGGAAAAGGGAGGGAGAAAGAGAAGGAAAGAAACACTGATATAACAGAGAAATACTGATCGGCTGCTTTTCATACATGCCCTGGCCGGGGACTGAACCCACAAACCAGGCATGTGCCCTGACCAAGAATTGAACTGATGACCTTTCGCTTTGTGGGAGGATGCCCAATCAACTGAGCCACACCAGTTAGGGCTGTGTCTTATACCTTGATAAACGGTTTCCTTTTAAAACAAACAGACAAATACATACCAACGGGTGGACCTGCTGGAACGACACATTTCTTTTCCACTCGTGTAGCAGGAGGTGCATTCTGGTTCTTCACAAGATTTTCCTGTATTAATTCCTGTACCCGGGTTTCATTAATCTTTGGGAAAGGAAGAATATGAACTCGCAAGTGGGATCCTTCTGTCGGGCGTGGAACTTTCTGAAATGCCATATGAGGGTTTGGATTTTCCTGCAACAAGAAACAGCGGTAATATTATTCAAAAGGTAAAACAGCAGTCTGTAAGGAAGGGGGTGGGAGGTCAGGGGGCGACAAGCTGCAATCAGATAGATGAATGATTATATGTACATTCAGATATAAGCCATAAAATAGAGTCCCTGAATCTTAATTCCGCAGCATCTTACACAGCTGATCCACCTTCTTCCCCTTCCATGAACAGTTTTTTTCGCTTGATTTCTAGATCTTCTTGCTACACCTTCATTTTTTATGTCCCTAATCTCTTGACAATGTGAATATCCCAGGGCTCATACCTTAGGCTTCTCTTCTATTTACACTTACTTCCTTGGTGATAATTTCCTAATCTCATATCTTTAAACCATAAAAACACCAATAATTCACAAATTCTTATCTCCAACTGAGCTTTCTCCTGAACTCATACCCATCTAGTCAACATAAATATTTCCATTTGAATTAAAGAAAAACAATCTAATACGTCCAAAATGGAGCATTTAATCTTCACCTTCTCCAAATCTGCTTCCTGCAGTCTTCACCTCTTCAGCACATGGCATTTTTATCCTCCCAATCACTCCGGTGAAAAGCTTAGAGTCATCTTCAATGCCTTTCTCTAACCCTAATTACCCATTCCTCTGCGATGCTGTGGATATTGCCTTTACAATATGTTTAAAACCTGGCCACTTTTCAACAATTTGATTCAAGCCAACATGCATCATTTACCACAGAACTACTGTCTCCTAACTGGTCTCCCAGCTTCCTCCCTTTTCTATCCTTAACATTGCAGACAGAATGAACTAGTTAAAGTATGCTAAATTATCACCCAACTACTCTGTTTGTTCAAATAGCTCTTTATCTCATTCAGAGTAAAATCCGAAGTGTTTACCATAATTTACAAGGCCCAAAAAGACCCGGCTTTTCTATGTGAGCACGTCTTACTACTGTCTTCTTCTTTCACTTTGTTCTACACGTGCCGGCCTCCTTGTTCCCGCCTCGAGGCCTTTGCATCTAACTGCTCCCCCACTAATTCACAGCACCCTTTCTTTCTGCATTTCTTTCCTCAAATGTCACCTTTCTTGGTCACCCTATATAATATACCCCTCACAACACAGTCCCTATCCCCTTACTTTATTTTTCTTCTTAGCACTTATCACCTTCTCACACACTATAAATTTTATTTAACTTTATTGTCTATCCTTCTCTCAGTAACATGAAGCTCCATGAGGGCAGACTTTTCAGTCAATTAAAAAAATTTTTTTTTGTCTTCTGCATCTTGAAACTGCATGGTACATATAGCAAGCACCCTAAACTAATTCCTACTGAATCCTAACAAATGTGGCACAATGTTGAACACATATTAGGATTATAATAATTGAATCGAATTTGTCAGCTAATATTTTCATAAATCCTCAGGACTGGTATGGATTTTTATCCAGTCACCTAGTTAAGTAGGATTATATTTCAAATTCTACAGACAGAGTGAAATCCAGCCTTTTAAAAAAGTTCTCTAGGGAAGGTTGCTTTACAACCACTCTGAGACCAATTCTAGCATTTATTATCCTTTGTAACCAGAAAACTCCCCCGCCCCAAAAGAACCTATGTTATTCGTGTTGTAGATTAAACTCCACCCTACCCTAATATATTCTCTGGACAGTTAAAATGACCAACTGTCATCATCTATTAGAGCCATTCCCCACAATTCCTTTTGGCTATTTGGCCCAAACTCAAAAAAAGAAAAGGTTGGGTCATAGCAGATGACACAGGAAGCACACCTCAGCAATACAATGGAAATAATACTCCTTCGAAGTGTCAAAAAGCCTGGGTTCTAGTTTTTGCTCTACTCATTATGTAATGCTGGATAAATAACTCTGCCTAATGTATACACTTATGCTTCTCTTGTAAGTTTCCTGAGAAGGTAAAATCATATAAAACTTGTTCTTGCCAAAGCAACCCTCATACACACTTTGTATTTTCCCCTTATATCATTAGCAAAGGCAGAGAAGAATAAATAAGTAAATTCCTACGCCAAGACTTCATGATCACCACTTTCTAAACTGTATGTTGAAAAAACTGTTCTAAAATTATTCCTAGGTTAACACCAGCATCACTAATCTGTATTTTATAAAACTGTCCTTTTCAAGTAGTATATTTCTTTTTCTCTGTTCTTTAGGCAAAAGTCTAAGAGATCTTTCCAAAGTTATAAGTATATATTTTCTAAAAGCCATTGGGCAGATATTATTTTCAGGATAGGGAGGTAATTCATGTGGATTTTGAGATCTAAATCTAGAAGCAGTGAAAGTATAGTCTTCACTGCTTTTGTTTTTATTTACACTTATTTTCCTTATAATAAAAATTAAAACCTTAAATATATTTTCCATGATGTAAATAATATTCATTAAAGCAAACTTTAAGACATGGACCAAACAGTCCTATTAAAAAGTGGGCAAAGGGCCTGAATAGACGCTTCTCCAAAGAGGAGAGATGGTCAATAAACATATGAAAAGATGCTCAACATCACGAATCATAAGAGAAATGCAAGTTAAACCAAAATGAGATATCATCTCACTCCTGTCAGAACGGCCATCATCAGTAAATCAACAAACAAGTGCTGGTGAAGATGTGGAGAAAAGGGAGCTCTTCTTCCCCATTTGTGGGGATGCAGACTGGTGCAGCCACTGTGGAAAGCAGAGTGGAGTATCCTCAAAAAATTAAAAATGGAACTGCCTCATGACCCAGCAATTCCACTTCTAGGAATTTATCCAAAGACACCTAAAACACTAATTCAAAAGAATATATGCAGCATTATTTACAGTAGGTTAGATTAGGAAGCAGCCCAAATATCTCTCAGCAGATGGTGGAAAAAACAACTATGGGACGTTTACACAATGGAATACCACTCGGCCATAAAAAAAGAAGAAAATTTTACTCTTGGCAACAAGATGGATGGATCTGGAGAACATTATGCTAAGTGAAATAAGCCAGTCAGAGAAAGACAAATACCATATGATTTTACTTATATGTGGGAGCTAATGAACAAACTGGACTAACAAGCAAAACAGAGACAGACTCATAGATGGAGAGGAGATGACAGCTCTGGAGTAGGGAGTAGGGGGTGGACAGATCGAGAAAAAGAGAAAAAGAACTCATGGACACAGACAATAGTGGGGTGATTGTGAGGGAGTGGGGGCAGGTGGAGGTGGAAGAGAGTGTAAGTGGGATAAATGGTAATGAAAAACCACAATAAAGTATTAAAAAAAAAAAGGGTCATGCAGAGTATATATCCAATTTATAAAACAGCATATACATTTGCATGGAGAAAAATCAAAACTGATGTATACTCAGAACACCTTGAACAGCACTGGCATTTAGGAGGTGAACAATAAAATGGTTAATGAATAAAAGAATCTAAAACAACAAAACAAAAAAACGAAAACAAACAAAAAATAGTCAAGGCTATTCTGAAGAAGAGTTAAGTGGTAGTATCAGACTTCCCAGATATCAAAACTTATATAAACCTTTAATAATTTATGTAGTATGGCAATCAGTATTGGTGAAGGGCTAAAAGAACTAATGGAATAGGGAGCCCAGAAACAGAACTATGCGTGAAAATTTGACTGAGGCAGAAGGCACTATAATTCAGAGGAAGAGGTTGGATAATTCAATGAGGAAGGAAGCACAAGATATATTTTTAATTCATGGGCTTGAATGTTGGACCACCTGGGTCAAATCCCATTTTAGTAGTGTGACCTGGTGCAGTGTATTTTATTATGTTTCATAAGGTTCTTGTGAGGACAGAACAAGTTGTTAAAGGAATGCTTTTAGCACACGTGCGCGCGTGCGCGCGCACACACACACACACACACACACACACACACACTTCCCCAGAATAATTCTAAAAGCTGATTTCCAAAAGTTTTGGGTACATTCATTTGAAAAGTATTTATTCATTGCATATTCTATGTCACGAAACCAGGACTCTAAAATCTTTCTCCCAAGATTCCCATGTCACCAGTTACTTATGTTTTAACAACAATAATAATAACACTAAATAATAATTTAAATAGAAATCACTAATTAAAGATATTTGTATTAGTCATTAGTAGTGTTTTTCTCTTCTCAGGAGCAATGTGAAATACCGTAAATCAAATCCATACGCACTTCAGAATAACGAGCATTTAAAAAAATATTTTAAAGTAAAGTTCAAAGATGAGGCTATTCTGTAGTTGTATAGATATTCTACATAAAAATTCAGTAATGGGTTAAAGTTATTAAATTGTAATATATTCAACTGTGTTTAGAAGACTGAAATAAGGTTCACGCTCCCAAATCTGGCATATTTGGGTTTCCGGCTGCTGTGTCTGTGCATTGCTGCCCCCTAACGGTCAGCATGGTAAATATAAAGGACCACACTCACCACCTAATATCCAGCTTTGTCACCTAATGACTTTTGAGAAACCAGCAGAAATGATAGAAAAGTTTATGGCTCATTGAACACTACATATCCATAGAAAAATCTACTCTTACTTGTAACTCCAAATACATGTGGACCAGTCCCATGCAGATTACTGAGCTCATTAAAAACTGCAGGCCAATTCTGCTGTTGAATCTCCTTATTGACACAAGGAAATTCATTCTTTTCCAAGAGAACAAAGCAGCAGACAAACTGCCATTTTTAACTGCAAATACAAAGTGAATAACCAAGGAGTCACACAACTAAACATTTAGAGTGAGCATGGTAACAATTCTGTCCAAAGCAACCAAGATGAACTGCCCAGGAAAGCTAGCAAAATGCATTATTGCTTGGGAATTTTGAAGTTGCATAATGACTTTCAAGAAGTGTCTCTGCAATCCTGCTGTAAGGGTATACCACAGTAATGGGAGGTACGATGATTTTTTCAGACTTGAAAAAGTGACACACATACCAGATGGTATGGAAGCATGGATTTTTTTCTTTTCTTGGCAAGCTAAATGAGAATATGCCTAAGACCTACAGAAAATGAGGCTGAGGACACACTTTAAATAAAAAGCACAGCAAAGCAAAACAAAACAAAAACCCCAGTGTCCACTGGAAATTCAAAGTAAGCAACAGCCACGTCAGGGAAAAAAATTTCTTCCTACACATTTCATTGTTCTCAGCAGTGAATGACAAATTAATGTGACTTGGTTAGAGGTTATCATGTTTCTCATATTAATTTAGGCATTTAATAACTATTTAACATACCTAGAGCTATGTGGGACAGCAAGTTACACAAATGCTTTTTACATACTGCTGAAACCAATTCTATCATGAACTAAGTGGGTAAGTACTGACAAAATGTAACTAAACTTTTTAAAAAAAGATTTTATTTATTTATTTCTTAGAGGGGAAGGGAAGGACAAAGAGAGGGAGAGGAATATCAATGTGTGGTTGCCTCTCGCACGTCCCTAACTGGGGACCGGGTCCACAACCCAGGCTTGTGCCCTGACTGGGAACTGAACTGATGAGCCTTTGGTTTGCAGGCTGGTGCTCAATCCACTGAGCCACACCAGCCAGGGCTAAAGTGTAACTAAACTTTTTAGAGTTGCCTGGCTGTGAACACAATACCGATAGAATGAAAGTCTCAATTTTCCGTCTTCATAGACCTTTCAATGATCACCCAATTGAATGAATGTCTCATCCTTAATACAAAATTTGGTATATGACTTCAATATCTAATGTGCTAGTTGCCATAATCTAGGGTTTCTCAACCTTGGTACTATTGATGTTTTGGGCTAAATAATTCTTGGGGAGGGGTGTGTTTTGTATATTTTAAGGTGTTTAGAGGCATCCCTGACCTCTACCTATCAGATGCCAGTAGCACATCCTCTCCAGTTGTGGCAACCAAAAATGTCTCTAGATATTGCCAAATTCTGGGGGGTGGGGGTGGGGGTGGGAGGAGAGATGGCCTCTGTTGATGAACACTGCACTAATTCATGATTCTAGCTGGAAGCTCCATATTCTAAGACCAGTACTATTTTTACAAGCACCAAGGATGCATATAGTGCCTAGCTAGCCAAAGAGACCTATATTCTCACTCACCTATTAACAGGCAAATCAAAACCATAATAAGATACCACCACACATCTATAAGAATGGCTAAAAACAATACGAAACAAAAAACTGAGGATATGAAATGTTGGTTATGATATGGAGCAAATGAAACTCTCATTTATTGCTGGTGGAAATGCAAAATTGTACAGATACCTGGGAAGACACTCTGGCAATTTCCTACAGAGTTAACATGTTGTTACAGGCATTCTACTCCTAAATGTCTACCCCAAAGAAATGAAAATATATGTTCATACAAAAACCAGTACAAATGTTTAGGTGTAGTTCTTTCATAATTGTCAAAATTATCCTTCAATTGGTCAACAGATAAATAAAACTTTAGTACATTCATACAATGGAGTATTACTCAACAATGAAAAGGAAGTAACAACAGATATAAGCAGTGACATGGGTGAATCTGAAACGCATTATGCTAAGTGAAAGATATCAAACTTGAAAAACTAAATAATGACATTATGGAAGAGGCAAAAACTGAACAGACAGAAAACAGATCATTTGCTAGGAGTTAGAGGTGTTGGGAGAATGTGACTCTAAGGGCACATTAGGGAAATTTTTGGAGTAGAAGATGCTCTGTGTTCTCACTGTGGTGGTGGTGGACATAGAACTTCATTTGTCAAAACTCATAAAAGTGTACATTTAAAAAGGGCAAATTTTACTATATGAAAATTTGTCATAGTAAACCTGATTTAAAAATGAACAAACAAATCAGGCAGGATGGGGGAAGGGCTCTGATTTCTATGCTTTGGGTTAGAGGCTCATTTTCTCATAATAATCTAAATAAGTTATTTATGTTTTGACTCTTTTAAGACTGAAGATTATCACAATGTTTTACTTCATTCCTTTAACAACATCTCTTTATTTACAATTAGCCAAGAGTACAAATGTCATCAGTGTAGACTAAATTTGCCTGGTAGTAGAATTAACTTTCTGAAGAAATGTAAGGGTGCAGATCTTATGTAACTACAATGGTTATTCCTACATTTGGGATCTGTTCTCTCGTTAGGATTTAAAAACCTATTTGTTTGCATGTCGGGCAATGAAATACTGGTAAAAATCTTATATCACTTTATAAGAAAGTCCAAGAGCTTTGATTTTTCTTCTAACTTTTAAAAAAACTGTCAGACAACTTACACCATCTAGGTAATATTTATGTACTACTGCAGATGCAAAACAAATGACAAAAAAATGCACTATGTAAAAAAGTAAAACACATATTCAAATAATTTCTTGATGATCTGAAATGGAGGTTTTATACAGTTCCTGTCCTGGCCAATCTTAATATTCTCATTTTGTGTGCAGTTAATTGTCTTTTATGAGTGTATATCAAAAATCATAGGGATAGAGCAGGTAAGTACCTAAATGTGCTGTCATGCAGACACTGAAGATTCTGAAAGTCAAAGTGGGCAGACCTGGTATTATTGATTACGCAAGGAAAGAAAAGCTGTAAAAATGTATGGCCAACAATCACCATGGTATAAACCTTACTGATGCTTACAAAATTAAGCTCTAATGGATTTACTCCTTTTCTTCTCCTTCATTCCACTTTCCCATTCCCCTCCTTCACCAGTCACCAAATACTTTTAAAAATTATTTAGGAAGCTCCAGAAAGTCAAAATAGCAGCTAAATCCAGTTACAATTCACCCTATTCCTATCCACTCACATTCCTACAATTCATTCCTACTCACTGAAAAGCAATATAAAGGAGTAGTGAGAAGAAACTGAAAAATCAAGGTTCGTTGTTGAGGTATTTCAAAGGGAAGTAAAGGAGGAGCTAGATACACATACAAGACTTCAGTACAACAAAGTATTTACAAACATCTGAATGGAATCAACAGATCTCAGCTATAACTCGATAATAAGGAAACAGTAGTTACATTAATGGTTGGCTCCTGCTTACCAAAGGGAACTTTAGAAATCTGATTTTAAAAAAACGTGACTAGTTAAAAATAGAACCATCTGGATTATTTTCCTTGCATTGAGACCATCCTTCCTTCCCCCCCTCAACTTCCTGCATGACCGAAGAAAGTATCTTTACCATCCTGCTCTGCTTTTTAACTTTGTAAAGTATTTGCTTTAGAAATGTTGAGACCATCAAGGACTTTAAAATCTTGAAACTAGAAGGAATTTCAAAAAGTCTGAGGACAATCCATTGGGATAGTCTCAAATTCTTACCCATCATGTATCCTCCTCTCAAGGATATTAGGGGAATCAGGTACCTAGAAAACACTGGCAATAGTAGGGGCCTAATGAAGACATACTGAGCAAATAGAATTAATTAAATTAAATTAAATAGAATTGGACTGTGGGAGGGGAAAAGTCCAATAAGGGCTCAAGAAATGCAGGATTCATTTGAAGGGCGATTTCTACCTCTTACCTAATAATACAATCCCTCATGATGACCTCTCTTTAAAAAAATGTGTTAAAGGACAGGGGCTGTGTGTGCTTTACATTCACCTTTAGTAATATATAATTAGTAGACGTTTATTTTACTGCCATTTTTGTTTCTGTGCTTGCTTAGAGTTAGCTATCTACCATAAAACTTAAGTTCTAGGAGAGCAAGAAAAAGTTTTACTTCATTTTTGCACCGAAGTGGCTTGGCATACTCCCTAACATACTCTGTGTACTCTGTCACATAATAGAGACAAACCTGTGTCAGGAGCCCAGCACGGGTCACTTTCTGGCTATAAAATTTTGCAATTCTGGAGTAGGTTTGTAAAGGTCTAAGAAATAAACATTAAGTATTAAAGGAACCAGTCCCAGAGTATCAAACACTGACTCCCAGCTGATGTTTTACTTTTCAAAATCCATCAGTAAATCACTCCAAGTATAAAATCAGCAATTGAAAATACTACTATTTTTCCAATTGAAGATAAGCCAGCCTAATGGAGTGAAAGAACATAGGCTTAGGAGTTGGACAGATAAAAATTCCTGAATTTAAAATTTGGATTCAATTACTTAATAGCCATATGATCCTAAGCCATTATCCCCAGTAAAATGGGGATAATGACACCTATCTTACATTACTGATATGAGGATTAGAGATGATATATGTAAAGTGCTTAATCTCATGCCTGGCATATTATTTTAAACACTCAATATTTATTATTACAATAGGTCAATAGCAATTTCTCATGTGTTCATGATATACATTAGTTCTACACAGCCATCATAAATGGCAAAGACCAGCACAGCACACAAGTTTTCCTTCTGACCAAATTTTTCTTAGGCTCCAGCATACTAATGAAGAAATAGATTTATTACAGTGCTGGACAGTTATATGTGGAGTTTAGGATATCAGTCCAAGGCATGCATTTTAAAGTAGCTTCAGAAATAAAATTTGTAAGTAATCGAATAAAAGAACACAATTTAGAATTCCCGCTTTTTTTTTATCCAATTGGTTCTCAGATTTTGAAATGATATAACTAATGATTCAACATCCAAAAAGGTGCACCTATGCAAATAACTAAGTTAGACAATACCAGGATACTGGCCCAAATCCTTAACTATAGCTCCTGAAAAATACATCTTCCCTCAACTTCCCCTCGGAAGAGCATACTTTCCACTAACTTTTCTTCCCTTAGTAAAAAGATTCAACTCTGAAAAAATTTTACAAGCAGGAGAAAGGACCTGTAATCATTAGTCAAAATCCATTTTTCCACATGCACATAATCTCCCTCTCGTGGTAGGTTCTCTCCTTTGCTGGTATTCAAGTTATTACTTCATAGCTCACCAGTGTGAACTATGAAATCTTTTACATTTATTGCACTTCTTTTATATGGGGAATATTTTCACCATTGAGTTTTTGTAGTTACTCCTTGGACAATTTGCTGTCTTTCAGCTTTTTACTCTCTGTTCAAAACAATTCAACTCAAATGACTTTCCTGATCCATGTGACCCTGACTGTATTAAGCTAAAGCAGAGTATGTCGGTTAGTTCTGTTTGAGGTAGCTCTGGTCTCCAAAGGGTATAATCTTTATGTCTTAAAATGCCCAATATACTCTTAAGAAGACAGAAACCTAAATGAACATCACAATGAGGGCAAATGACAGAAAGGAAAATAGTGACTAAGAAGTTTTCATAATATAGTAATTGACAGAAAAATCATTTAAGAAAATAAGGTCTATTTTGATATATAGTACCAACTGTAATATCTTGTAAACTTATAGTCCAAAAATCTGAAGTCAGAACAAAATATTATCACTAGAAAGAAAAATTTTCAGTTTTTCAAGCAAAATACTTTATTAGTACTTTTAAAATTATGACAGTCTAAATAAATATACTTACTTACATTTTTGAATAGTTGCTCAGCAAGTTCTCTGACATGTTTTATCATCTTCAATGGGTTATTTTCTTCAACTTTAATTCGCTCTACTTCAAAAGCTACCAACTTGAAAAAAGAATCAAATGGCAAAACATCAACTCCAAAATATGCTGAATTAGAAAAATGTGTGATAATTTCATACAATTAGCAAACAGAAAAGCATCCGAAATATATAATACTACTAAAAAATATTTTATATTTTTATTGGGCTTCCCCTCTATTCTAGATTTACAGAGTCTATCAAGTTATTGGATAGTCTCGTGGTTTCTCCCTGATGATTTAGGGCCTTACTTCTTCTCAGGAAAAGTCATTTCTGGACCTCAGAGAGACCCTTTCATTCTCCAGGCCTCGCTTAAATATTTCTCTCATTCAGAGAATTTTGGATGGTCAGAAAGTCTCCAAATATTTCCCTAACTCACAAAACATAAACCAAATGTTCAAGTCAGATCACTCAGATGCTAGTTCTAGCTCTGACGACAATGATATTTGGAACAAATCACTAAAACTCATGAGCTTCAGTTTCTTCATCTCTAAAATAAGATGGAAGAACAAGATGACCTTCCAGTTCTCAAATTATATAAACTCTAATCCATTTTCCTACTACCTAATTTGCTGGGAGAACTGTGAGAGTGTGTATACTTGGAGTGGAGAAAAGAGTACTGACAGGAAAAAAGTTGTGTGAGGAGGAGGGTTAGATGCATGAATCTTTAAAAAGGGTTTACGATTTTTTTTCCTTCTAGGAACTCACAGATTCACTGGAACAGACAGACATCTAAAACCATGACTTCACCTAGTCAAGGTCAGGATTCAGGAAGATGGTCTAGCAAATGCAAACGCTGCTTCCCTTCTAACAGGCTGATTTGATGGGAGTGCAGGGTTAAGCTGCTTCTCAGAGCTCTATAATCCTGTCATGACGCAGGATGCCGGGGGCTAAATGAAAACAGGGATTCCTTTCCAGAAGCACACATGATTTTCCTACACAAGCACATTCTCGTGCAAACCAATTAAGTGTCCAAAGAGGGTAGACAAGAAATTACTTAGGTCTGATATCTCATTCCTTTTAGGCCCCTGACTGAAGTACACACATGAACTGGTTTTCAGTAACAACAAGACACCAAAAATCGTCACAGACAGCAGAACGCAGAACAGGATGAACACTAAGAACAGGCCCAATAGGAATCTTGGACAGAGTCCTTGCCTTATTATTGTTTCCAATCTAAAGAATATATGTATGCATACATATATTTGTAAGAATATATATTATATATATAAATATAGATAATAAAAGATAAGCTGTCATATAAAGTTAGAGACACAAAATAAAGCTTAATGCAGACTAGCAGACCTCCAATCTACTTTGGAGGAGGTGGGTAGGTAAGAGCAGAAATGAAGAATGGAAGGTTACGGTCAGGTTGAAAGGTAGAAGGAGGGCACAACAGGCAAGGGAGGGACTTACAAAAATAGTCAGAGGCTGTAGCAAGCAAGTTTCCTGAGTGTAATCAATGTGACTTGCTAGTTGTGATGAAATTGCCAGAGGGAGTACTAAAGGAATTTGGATAGAAATGAGAAGGGTACTAAACCAATGTTACTATTCAGGATGCTTCAGAGGCTAATGAAATGTAAGAGCTAGAGGAGACTCTGAAAAGCATCTAATTTAATCCCCAAAACATTGTCTCAATTACTTAGGATCTAAAGGCTGACATATGTTAATATTAGATAGCCAATAACAATTATATTTAATGTTGGCATTAGAGAATCAGTGATCAATGACTGATGAAAAAGAATTGTTCACCTCAGAAGATTGTTCCTAAATCCTCATGATTTGTTTTATTGTTAACTAAAGCATTTGGTGCAGTTCTCCATACCCAGAATTAAAACATGTGCCTCTTCTTTCAATCTTAACTTTTGAATACTTAACTATCTTGATAGAGAATAAAAGATCCTTCTCTAAACCAAGGATCTTTAAGACCTTGATTCTTATCTTCTGTATATCAAATAAAACCAGCAGCACCAAAATATGTTCATTCCACTACCTTGGGTGCTAGGAGTGTTTTTCTTTTATAGGCTTCAAGGAACTTTCATATTTACTGGTTTTCCCATCCAAGCACTAACCAGGCCCGACCCTGCTTAGCTTCTGAGATCAGACAAGATCGGGCGTGTTTAGGGCAGTGTAGCCATAGACTACTGGTTCTAATACACTGCTCTTTCAGAAACTGAAATGGGAATAACATTCCTTGTTCCATACACCAGAATGGGCTGCTATGAAAATAGTTAAATGATAAATGGAAAGATGCATTAAAATAAGAGAAATCACAATGAACACAAAATAGTACCCTTATTTTAAGTCATATCTGTTTTAAATTTCTCTTTATATGGTCAATTCTTTGAGGATGGAGATTTAAATCTGTATTTATATATTTAAATTCTCCCAATGAAGCTATTATGGATTAGGTAGAATGCTACTAAACTATGGCTCTAGGACACTGATAGACAACACGTAACTGTTTGAAATCACGTATCTATACATTAACCTTAGACTTTTCCTCTATGAAACCAATAAAGGAGTCAATACCTTCAAAAATAAATTTTCTATTTATACAATCACTCAAAGGTTTTAATCAATTATTTAAAATTAAATTGTTCAAGATTTTATGTATGTTTGAGATACCCTACAATTATATTTTTTCTAATTTTTCTAATCTAATTTTAATTAACTACCAAGATCTGATAAGCATAACAGTAAATATTTGGATTATTTGATACTTAATTTATAATATAGTTAAGCTTTTGATTAAAAGTTTAAAATACTACTAGCCTAATTTTGTCTGTAAATAATGTATTCATTTGATAAAAACTATACCTCATCAAAGAGATCACAGGATCTATAGGGAGGACCTCTTTCTGAAACAAAACCCGCAAATGCCATTCCATTGAGAACTTTAGTGAGGAAATCATTCTCAACCAAACCACGCTGACCCAAGAAAGCTGTCTGTAAAGAAAGAAAATATGAAATGAGTAATTTATCACTCAGTGATGAATGAATGGTTAAAACAAAATAAAATGGAAAGATAAAGCTTAAATAAATTTCTTCATGCACAAAGGTGTTGCTATAAAATACATCTCTCAAAAAGGTATACCTGAAATACTACATGTATTGGAAAGAATAAAAATGAATCTGTTTGTAAAGCAGGAGAAATCAGAAATTAACACTCAATTTTAAAATAAAAACCAATTTAAAGTTAACATACTCTGCAGAAAAACATGTCAGTTCTACAGTATTATTAAAAATTATCTATCCACACAAAGTAGAGATTTTAAATAACCTCATTTGCTATATTAAGGTCAAAATATATGGCCAGAAAAAGACAACCAAATTGCTTTATTTGGGGTATATATTTTGGACAGATTCAACATAGTGCTGTATCTTACCTTGTGAAAATGTATTACTGGTTCTGCATGAATTCTTATAAGTTGTAGGCATGATCTATATCCTTGGAAAAGTTGTGCAAATAATCTAAGAAAAACTGCACGTACTTCTTTATCCTGAAAATATAAGAAGAAAACATGTTAGGTAACTGAATTTCTTAAAAAATAAATGAAATATCACAAAGTCAAAAAGCTGTAAAGAACTTGAGGGATTATTCAATAAATGTGTATGTCTGTGCTTCCTACATGTTGCATTTGTGGCAGCCCTGAGTGGTGGGTATCTAGTCTATTCCGCTGCTGGGACTGCATAGGCTGTTAAATGGTTCTTTTTAAAGTTGAACCAAATAAAACTTGCCTCTGGTACACTCAACTTTCCTATCAGAAAAATGTAAGTCAGAGTCTCTCCTTTCACATTAAAAAAGGGCATGATATGTAAGTTGTTTGATTTTTAGAGATGTCAAAAGAATCACAAATATAAGTTAAAAAACTCAGACTATTTTTTAAGTATATTTTATTGATTCCACTATTACTGTTGTTCCATTTTTTTCTCCCCTTTCTCCCTCTCCGACCTGACCCTCCCTTCCCTTTAGCATTCCCCTCGCCTTAGTTAATGTCCACGGGTTGTACATTCAAGTTCTTTGGTTTCTCCATTTCCTATATTATTCTTAAGCTACCCCTGTCTACTTTGTACCTACCAATTATGCTTTTTCTTCCCTCTCCCTCTTCCCCCATTCTCCTCCATCCACCTCCTCACTGATAACCCTCCATGTGATCTCCATTTCTGTGATTCTGTTCCTGTTCTAGTTGTTTCTTAGTTTGTTTTTTTGTTTTTTAGGTTTAGTTGTTGATAGTTGTAAGTTTGTTGTCATTTTACTGTTCATAATTTTGATCTTCTTTTTCTTAGAAAATTCCCTTTCACATTTCATGTAATAAGGGCTTGGTGATGATGAACTTCTTTAACTTTACCTTATCTGGGAAGTACTTTATCTGCCCTTCCATTCTAAATAACAGCTTTGTTGGACAGAGTAATCTTGGATGTAGGTCCCTGCCTTTCATGACTTTTAATACTTCTTTCCAGCCCCTTCTTGCCTGTAAGGTTTCTTTTGAGAAATCAGTTGCTACTCTTATGGGAACTCCTTTGTAGGTAACTGTCTCCTTTTCTAATGCTGCTTTTAAGATTCTCTTATTATCTTTAATCTTGGGTAATGTAATGATGATGTGCCTTGGTGTGTTACTCTTTGGGTCCAACTTCTGTGGGACTCCTTGAGCTTTCTGGACTTGTATGTCTATCTCCTTAGCCAGACTGGGGAAGTTCTTCTTCATTATTTTTTCAAATAAGTTTTCAATTTCTTGCTCTTCTTATTCTCCTTCTGGCGCCCCTGTGATTCAGATGTTTGAAAGTTTAAAGTTGTCCTAGAGGTTCCTCAGTCTCTCAGTTTTTTAAGTTCTTGTTTCTTCATTCTGTTATGGTTGAATATTTATTTCTTCCTTTTGTTCCAAATCCTTGATTTGAGTCCTGGTTTCCTTTCCTTCACTGTTGGCTCCCTGTATATTTTTATTCATTTCATTTTGCATAGCCTTCACTTCTTTTATTCTGCATCCATATTCAATCATTTCTGTGAGCATCCTGATTACCAGTGTTTTGAACTCTGCATCTGATAGGTTGGCTATCTTGTCATCACTTAGTTCTTTTTCTGGAGTTTTGATCTGTTCTTTTATTTGGGACATATTTCTTTGTCTTGGGGCACTTGTTATATAATAAGGGGTGGAGCCTTAGGTGTTCACGATGGCAGGGAAACCCTGCTTGGCTGTGTTGTGGCTTTGTATGTGGGGGAGGGGTCAGGGAGGGAACAATGCTGCTTGCTCAGCTCTCACCCCACTTTTCAGTCACTTCCCCTGATACGAACAAGCGAACTGTACCCTTTGGGTGCTGATTCCCAGGTGGGTGGACTTGTGTACCTTCAATAGGACCTCATGGGCTGCTTGAATGGACTCTCCTGTGAGACTGGCAGTTTCTCCCACTGCCGCAACCCCCATGGATTTCTACAGCCAGAAGTTTGGAGGCTTTATTTTCCCCCGGCTGTAACTCTGGGCTGTGTAGTCTATCTCGTTCCCCAGTTGTTCCTCCTGGTTTATCTGCATGCAAATGTGTGACTACTCAGACCGCCAGCCACCACCTCGCTCACCCAATCTGCCAGCCACCACCTTGCTGCGTGTCCCTGCCGCCTGGCTTCCTGTCTCCGTCCCTCCTACCAGTCTGGATGAATGTTTCTTCTTTAAGTGTTTGGTTGCCAGGCTTCCAAACAGTTCAATTTTCTGGCAGTTTTGGTTGTTTTTTATTTTTAAATTGGTTGTTATCCTTCTTTTGGTTGTGTGAGGAAGTAAAGTGTACCTACCTACACCTCCATCTTAGCTGGAAGCTCTGCGTACCATCAAAAGGCTATTTTTAAAGCTTATAAAATTTTTCCAAAATTTACCCAACTTATAAAAATATTAATAAGGTATTAATCGGGCAAATTCTGTTTTAATAATTCAGGTTTTAATGAAACCATAGTTTTAGAACTGTAAGGAAACATACAGATTTATTTAGTCAATCCTTTATTTAATTAATAAAGGAAGAGTCAAGTATGCTTAAAGAACTTGCCAACGGTGTCCAGCTCTGTGAAGTTCCCTATTGGCGACAAAGCTCATCTATAAGAAATGCACTGACAATGGGGTTAAGAAGGGGAAGGGTTGTCAAGAAACATGTATAAAGGACCCATGGACAAAGACAACAGGGTCAGGGGAGGATTGAATGTGGGAGGTTGGGGTGGGTAGGGCGGGAAAAAGTAATGGGGAAAATGGGGACAACTGTAATTGAACAATAAAAAAGAGCAATGTAACATAAAAAAAAAGAAATGCACTGAGCAATATAAAAAGAGGATCTCTGTTATATACTCACCCTTTTCAGACTTCTAACTGGAACCATTTTCATCTGCTCACCCCTCACACCTCATTTTCTTCTATTATCAACAATCTGTTTCCATTTTTTTGTAAGCTATCCCCCTTTTTTTTTTAAATCCTTGCCTGACCCTTTTGATTTGCAGTTTGGCACAATTTTCCAGGCTATACTGTAGGCTTTTGTTTTCTTGTTCCTTGCTTACTCACGCTTTCTCAGGACAGGTCTTCGCCCTTCTCCCTGCTGGGTCAGTGTGCTGCCTTACGGCTCCTCCTTGAGCAGGTCACAAGGCGAGTTGGTGGCAATTTTCTTAATTTCTAGTTTGGTCCACTTTTGACTAGGCTGTCCACCTAACAATCACTATTTTTACTAGGCAGTCCATCTAATTCAGCGTCTTTAACAACTATACAAATAAAAGTACAATTCCCTTTAAAAGCATAAAATTTAAATCTTAAACTTACCAGCATTTTTGAGTGGGATAAAGCTGTTCGTGGAGGAGGAAATGCATGATCCGCTACTTCCAAATCTGGGTGTAGAATCTAAAGCAAAGAAGTTTTGTTATGTAGTAGATCTTAATGTCAATAAAACCTATTATTTAATGTACATGCAGCATTAGATGAAAAAGCATCAGTACATGAATTCCAATATATATATTTTCTCCATGAACTACAATGCTGCTGGCTGGGGTAGCTCTGTATATATATCCACTACTGTGAAAAGATCTCCAAGACAGAATATCTGATGGAAAACCATGTTCTAGAAAAATACGTATAGTCTCATATTTGAAAATAAACCTTAAATCTACATATGTACAGGCACTGATATACATATAAATGAAAATGTAAAGTTCTGAAAGAAGATACACCAAGCTATAAAACAGTAGTTACCACTGGGAAAGGAATGGTCTAGGGCAAAGTTATTTATCTATATAGTTGAAAATTTTAAAGAAGCACTTATTTTTAATGTTTTTAGTATAATTAAAAATGAACTGAAATATTGAGAAAGGGGATAAACTTATAAACTTTCCAGTCCATATGAGTAAAAGTACAATACAATGACACAAGTACTATAAACATATAAAGAATATATGTGAAATATAAAGTATTATTAATTCAACTTAGGCAAGGTTACAAAAAGAAGGTAACATTTGAGTTAGGCTTTGAAGGAAGGCAGGCTGGGGAGCAGATGAGAAAAAGCATGTAGTAATTTTTCTTTTTTAAGTGTGTAGCAAATTTTTTTCTGCACAATCATTTTCAAATACTTAGGTTTTGACAGTATGCTCTCATAACAGACCAAAAGACTCAAAACAATATTTTTAAAATGACACTAAAATATAACAAATTTATAATCCAATCACCCAATCACTATTATAGAATAAAGTCTTAACATCTATAAAATCATCCATGGTTATTACACATTTCAAGTACTGCATTGCCATTTGATTACAATTATTTAGTAAGCAAATGTAGCTCATGTACTTGTGTATCAAAGCTCCTACACGGTCCACCAAATGTGATTTCTTTTTGGTCCTATTTGACAATATACTATGCTCTTATGTCGTATTTATAATACTACACTGTAGCACATAATGCACCACTGCGCTTGACAACTACAAAAATTGGCATACTCAGTCTTCCCCAAATTTAATGCTACTCATTGATTAAATGTGGCGGTGCAGGTATTGCAGTTTAAGGTTTACCAGCAGAACCTTTACCAAGAGCCATTGACTTAAGAACTAAAGTCTTAATTTTTGTTTTCTATTTAATCCCATAAATATGATAAATATGAGTATTAAGTAATCATATACAAGATTTTAAAACTTATTAAGGGGCTCTAGAACATTAAACTTTTTTCAACCACTCAAATACTACCTTCTCAGCTTTTGATATATCCATATACCAACAATATAATTATTTAGTTAATAATTTTCTTTCATTGTCTTTAAATCAACTCACCTCTTGAAATTTAGTTTTTCTTAGATGTTATTGTATGTGAAATCACAGGTTTTATATGCTATTTTCAATAAATATTATAATAAATACATAACTAATAAAATAAAAATGGTTTCTACAAAGCACCCCAAATCATCTTCAGTCATTTAGTCATCCTAGTATAAAACAGTCAACATACAGATAAAAACCAAGAAACAGAGGCTTACAGATGGAATGTCATTTGCTCAAGAGTATCAAGTGGCAGGATACAGATTGGAATTCAGGTCTTCTGAGTACACTAATATGCTTTCTACTCTATCACACCTTGTATTCCAGTTTACAAATTACATGAGAAAAAAATCAGTCTTCTCTAAATGTTCCCATCCTACAGATACCACTATAACAACTTAGGGACTGATACAAATTTGAAAGTTTTTGAGAATAAAATCCATCCTGGTAAGCCTAGGCTTCTGAGTTCCTATTTAAGGAAAAAAGTATTTTTAAAACAGCTCAGCCTAGAATATTATTCAAGAAGAATATGAAGATCTTAGTTCTAGTCATGGCTTAAAATGCAGAATTTCTAAGTTTCAATTTTTTGATGATGGATAAATGGGCACCTAAAATGTTATCAGTAAAATAAAATAATGTGCTTTTATAAATCAAATAAGGTAAAACAACTACAAAAAATTTAGATTCATTTCGCTGAGAAACATCTAGGCCACATGATTTCTTAAAACTTTGCTACATAGGATGCTGGACATTTAATCTATCTATAAGTTACATCTTCCTGTGGTAACTTTAAAACATTGGTAAAACATCACACTGTTTTGTAAGCAGCACATCTATCAAAGAGGAATGAGATGTCAACAGGAGGTTGAAGGAGAACAAGTGCTAGCTTTTAATGGGGGCTTTTAGGGCGATCAGTGATTTCGAGGCAGAGTCTAGTCTTGTTTTCTCTGGTGTGTTTCACTGGTGAATACTTTTGTATTCAGTATATATACTAAATAAACATGCTGAGTGAAAGAATGTATAACAAATATTCACTTAGGATTCAAAGTATATTCTTTAGACAATGTTTAGTAAAGACTCCTAAATACTACATAAGACTATATTCATGCTTTAAGACCTTTTAAAAAAAGTAATTACACTGTTAATGATATTTAATTCTAATTATCTTAGTTTATCTTTGAATCAAGAGAAAACTACTATTTTATAAACTGGCATACCAAAGAAAGAGCTGCTTGAGTCTGATGTAGAAGTGGTTCCGGGAGGGAAGAGAGGTGAATACATTCAGGAATTTTAATAGTGCCTCCATCCAAATCTGCTATGATTACATCTAACTGCAGGAGATAAAAAATTAATATTATTAATCAAAAGTATTTGTTGTTAAGCAAATTAATTTAGCCTTCACTAATTCAAAATGAGAATAAACAGGCGTGGAAGAGACTCCTGACTGTCCCCAGTAATTGAATACTGGGTTCATCGCTTCCCAGCTACTGTCTACAGTAGTCCCCCCTTGTCTGTGATTCTGCTTTCCGAGGTCTCAGTTATCCTCAGTCAACTGGTCTGAAAATATTGAGTGGAAAATGGCAGAAATAAACAATTCATAAGTTTCAAATCGCAACCCATTATGAGCTGTGTGATGAAATCTTGGGCTGTCCCACTCTGTCCTGCTCAGGCATTATCCACGCTGCGTATGCTACCTGCTCATTTGTCACTTGGTAGCCATCTAGACTGTTGCAGTATTACAGTGCTTATTTTCATGTCACCCTTGTTTTACCTAATCATGATCCCAAATTATAAGAGTAGTGATGCTAGCAATTCAAACACGCCAGAGACGCTATAAAGTGCTTCCTCTAACTGAAGAGCTATGTATGTATAGGAAAAACATAGTATATATAAAGTTCAAGACTATCTGCAGTTGCAGGCATCCGCTGTGGGTCTTTTAATGTATCACCTGTGGATAAGGTGGGACTACCATATTTCTCAGCTTCCTCTGAAATTAGGTGTGGCACTAAGTTTCTGCCAATGGAACGTGAAAAGTAATGTGTACACTTCCAGGAACTCAAAACAGAGGAGGTGTAAGGCTCTCTTTCCCTGTTCCACAGTTGAAACTATGAACGGTGGCAACGCAATCTTGAATACTCAGATGTTGATATAACGCCTGCGGGGATTCTGGAGGAGAAAGAAGGAGGAAAGCTTGGGCTTTTAATGATTTCATGGATCAAGCTGGGCTGGCATAATGGAACCTCTCCACAGACTGCTGCCTGAGTGTTAAATAAAATTTCATTTGTTTGGGCCACTGCATTTTGAATGCTTTATTATAGTAGTGTAGCTATAATCTAAATAATACAGTAATGATTACATGAGTTAATAAACAAAGCAATTAGTATGGACCCAAATGGTACTGTTTAGATGCTCAAGAAGGAAACTGATTTTTAGCATTTTATAACAGTTTATTTACAAATAACTTACATAAAAATGTAAAAGAAAAAAGAGAAACTAGCCAATATTGCTGAAGTTATTACAGTGATAACAGGATTAAAATTCATTCTAATTTATTCACCAAAAAAATTAAGAAATTTACTTTTGGCAACACTTGTCCTACCTCAAGAGAAAAAAAATTTACTGGAAAAAAATTTCCTCCAAACCAGACAGGTATGCTTCTAATTCATATTATACTAACTAGGTGAATATACTAACTGAATGTTTATTAATTTACACATATTTTTATACAATAGTATCAAAGTTAAAAAGTAACTTGATATCAACATAAAAGTTTATACAGAATGAATAATAAATGAATGAGGGTCCTGTTTATAATTACAATGTTGAATAGTCTTTTGTCAGTTTAAATGGCACCTATGATTTGATTAAAATTGAAATTATGTATAAGTACCAACAGTGCTTACCTCTTTTCTGGCATTTAAAACTAAAACAGAAGTAGAAATACAAAATCTTAAAGATCTGTGGATCACAGATGTCATATAGCCCACCCTTTGAGGAAAGAAGCATTTTTAAATTCCCTGAAAAGTATCATGCAATCTGTCCCTTACACTCTACTTACAGGGCTTGTAAACAGACTTCTCACATTAAAAAAACACATTCGTCAGTACTGGGTAGCCCTAATGGATGAAAACTCTCATATTGAGCAAAAATTTGTTTCTACATTCACTATACCCACTTATTCTATTTCAGTCTTTAAGGGTAACAAAAAATAAATCTCATCCTTATTTCCTATGACAGCCACTTGAATATTTATATTTAATTACCAAAGAGTATTAGGTTATTAATCAAGAAAATTTCCTTAAAACCTCGCAGGACATAGTTTCTAAATTCTTGAGAATCCTGGATGTCCTTTTCTAAAGCACATTATTTTGTTACAGTCCCTCGTAAAGGGAAGAACAGAGAACCAAACATGCTATTCCAGAATTGGCATGAATGTAGAGTATTACTTTCCTTCTTCGGTCTTTCTATGAGAATAATTTGTTGGGGCTCATACTGAACTTGTATTCCACTAAAACCCTTCACTCTTTTGCAAATGATTTTTGCTCTTTAGTTTTGAACCATGCAGCATTATCAAAGGCCTCATTTCAAAATATGAATAAATTAAAGTACTTACAAAAAATGTATAAACAGAATACTCCGTAACACTGTTTTATCTTCCTTTCCCATAGACAGAATGAAGAACACAGAAAGATAAACTTAATATGCCAAAATAGAAGGCATTTAAAAATATTAAGAAATTCATTTTCTAAATCATTTTTGCTATAGGAAAAATTGATGTATTTAGATTTTTCAGTAATGCTTTTCTTGCAGCCAATCTTTTTGATAAGGAATGGAATGGAGCTGAAAATAATAATTAGTTGAAATGTTATAAAATTCAAAGTAATATGATAAACCTCTGGCCTCAATAACTGGAAATTTAAAGATAAATACTTACAAGTTCATGAACATCAGTTTTAAAGATCGAATGTACTCCAATAATGAAAGGTGTTGGGGAACTGAGAACTTCTAGTAGTTGAGCCGGGAGAATGGGAATATAAGGATAGCTGGAAATAATAAAAATATATGTGAGATATATTTGTTTTTCCATAATATAAACATATTGTTACCTTCATGCTATTAATATTTTATATTACTTAAGTTTAGAAATTACCAGTAATATTTTCATGGTCATTAATATTTAATTTTCTAAAGGACAGATTTTAAAAAATCTTCATGTGAAAGATATGGTCAAATATAATAAAATATAAAATAAATAGAATGCTCAGTAGCATCCCAATAAATTCAATAAAAAGGAAAAAAATAAAGTAAATGGAATCCAGCGCAGCCTTCTTATCCCTTATCCCTCCTAGGCAAGTAGTCTCTTTGGGTTTTTTAATCTTGCTTGAAAGCTTTTTTCTTTACATAAAAATATGACATCAGACAGTAACACTGACTCCCTGATGGACCCTCGCTGTCAACACTGGTCATTTGTCTACATAAGACAAGCATTCAAATTCCATTGTTTTATATCTGATTTTTTCATTCAGTAAGAGTGGTAAAGTACAAAAATTAAGGTCTAGACTTATCTAGGGGTTAAGAAAAGCACATATGTAAAATATTTTAAAATTTTTACTTTTAAAATAAAATCTATAGACAGTCTAATTTTTTCCTGGTTTGTATGAACTTAAGTTTCCCAGATATTATGATTATCAAATTGATAAAACAATATGTTAGAATAAAATATACTACTTATAGCACTATCAGGAATGACTGCTTAAACTGTCTTGTTTTTTACTTTTTATCATGGAAAAATTTTAACATGCCCCTCAAAAAACAGAAAAACAGAAGGGAGAATGAAGCCCCATGTATCCAGTCCTGGTGTGACCATTACCAATGCATACTATATACATACATATACACATGTGTATAAATGTGTATATGTGTGTGTGTGTATATATATATATATTTCTACCCACTTTTGTTTTCTTCCCCACTGTATTATTTGAAGCAAATTTCAGATATCATATTATTTATACACAAATACTTTAATAGGTATCTAAAAAAGATAAGGGCTCTTTTTAAATAGACCCATAAAACCAATATAACTCCTAAAATTAATAATTCTTTAATACTAAAAAATTGCAGCACCAGCTTAATTTTTTCACCAACCATATCCAAAGAGAATTAAATGTTACTGACAATACTACTCAAATTAATTAATTTTTCACTAAATTAATCAGCAGTGATTAATGGATGGCTTGGAAAATTTCCAAATTCTAGGCTAGATTTCTATCAGTATTCTGACTTTGTAAACTATGACCTTATGGTTCAAACTATTGTGCAATGACATTTCGACTGATCATTAATAATTTACATAATTTGAGAATAAATAAAAGTACAAGTAAAAATCCTCACCTATATTTAAGAGGAAACATTAAAGATTCCAGGGCTCTGCAAGCATCACTAAGTCTCTGGAAACTTGCGGAATGGAAGAGAACCTTGTTTTCTGTGAGGACTGCACAAAAGAGGCTGAGGACATTTTGAATTCCTGAAATACACAAGAACAAATACTTATCAAATGCACTTAATTTTTATATGTGTTGCCAACAAATGCAGACTTAGAATGACATAGATTGAAAAAGCCAATATATCTGAAATCCCTCAAGAAAAATATTTGGTTAAACTATAAATTCCATACAACCTATGCACATTTGTTTTTCCAAACTTTCAGTTTTGTTTTTATATTTCCAATCAATTTAATACTAATTGAACATATTAGTTGTTTGGAAACATACTATTACCTTCTTTTCAACTAAATCTCCAAGGCCTTTACTTAAATTCCTATTTTAGACGCTGCCATTGCTCTAACAACTTTTTTCCTTTTTAAAGTCCTTTTTTTCTGATGTTAATATACCCATACCAGCTTCGCTGTTGAAATTTTCCTGGTATAGTATATCTTTTTCCATATTTTTATTTCAACCTTTTTCTACTTCTCATAAATAGCATATAGTTGACATTTTTAAAAAGTCCAGCCTGACAACCTTTTTAACTAGACCATCTACTCAACCTACACTCATGGTAATTATATACATACGTTATCTTATTTTATACTTTTATTTGTTCTACTTCTGTTTCCCTTTCTTTATGATTTCTATTTATCCTGGCTCTTCCTTTATCTCCTCTGCCAGAGTGGAATTTATAAGCTGTGTTCCTTTATTTATTTGTTTATCTTTTAGTGGCAACTCTAGAAAATACAGCATGCATACTTATCAAATTGAGGTTAAATAAGTCCATTGTTTCTTATTTTCTCTTTTATTACTAAACCATCATTTTTATATCTGCTAAACCTTAATTATATGAACTCACTAAATGAAGAGTCCCGTTAGCTAGCTTTCTCGAGGTAAAATACTTCCTATATTTCCCTTAACCAACATGGCACATGCAAATTTCTTCTTGGCCCATTATTAATTGCAATACTCTTTTCTTATTTCCAATTTATCCCATATGACATATATCTGAACTTATAGTTCAGGTTTTTAATCTTTTCTCATTTAGACTAATGTAAGAGTTTCATAACTCGTCTCCCTAATCCAGACCTTACTAATTTCAAATCTAGCCTCCAGACAGTTTCTAGATCATGGACATAATATATAAATCTGATTAAGTCATTTTCATGCCTCAAACCCTTCATTATTTTCCAATATTTGGGGGTAGTGATTTCCAAATGCATTCTGTTCCACAGAACCAATTTAGTAACAGAAGCTTTGCTTCAACTTGTTTAATATATTAATCTCTCTGAGACTCAGTTGGTAAAATGAGGATAATATTAAAATCCATGCTATAAAGTTGCTATGAAGAAAGTAATGGGATAATGCTTGGAGTTCTCAGCACAGTACCATGATAAATAATCAAGATATATTAGCTGATATTATGGTTATTATAATTATTATAGTTGCTACCACTCAGTTCCTTCGAAGTTAGTCAGGGTTCTAATGCTAAAAATGTTTGAAAACACCTACACCACAAGATTAAGTCTGACCTCCATGCCAAAACACCTTCATGGTCCTACCCCCATCTTTCCAATCCTGCCACATCTGTGTGATCAATATGGAACTAATCTAGCTCTCAGAACACTTATTCCAGTTTGAAATCTCTGCTTCTTTTGCTCATTTTCTTTCTGCCTAATGTCCCCTTCATTAAAATGAGAATTCCTCAAAGACAACACTGGGCCTTACACACTGATTTACCCCCTCCTGCCAAGCACAACATCTGCTATACAGCAGGCACTCAAGAATGTTTCACTGAACTGACAATCTCTCTGAATGTTGACATGAGTTACTATTAAAAGACATTAAAACTCTCAATAAAAGATGCCAGAGAATATCTTTATAAATGTAGACAGGGAAAGTAAAAAATATACAAATCATAAATGAAAGGGTTGATAAATTATTTTAAATAAAATTTTGTCAAAAAGGACATTAAAAAATGAAGACAAGTTTCAGACTGAAAGAAATTATCTAAAACATATGTAAATGTAAAATAAGTGTACAAAATATGATTTTTAGATCCCTACTAAAATCAACAGGAAAGATCAACAAAAAAGAATATAGTTGACCCTTGAATAACATTGACTTGAACTGTGTGGATTTACTTACACTCAGGTTGTTGTTTTTTTTTTAAATAAGCACTCTAAATGTATTTTCTCTTATGATTTTCTTTTAAAAAATATTTTATTTCTTTTTAGAAAGAGGGGAAGGGAGGGAGAAAGAGAGGGAGGGAAACATCGATCGGCTACCTCTCACACATGTCCCAACAGGGGTCTGGGCCCATAACCCAGGCATGTGTCCTGACCAAGAACAGAGCTGGCAACCTTTCACTCTGTGGGATAACGCTCGACCAATTAAGCCACGCCATTCAGGGCCCTTATGATTTTCTTAATTAACATTTTATCTCTAGCTTATTTAAGACAACAGTATATAATACATATACGAAGTATGCGTTAATCCACTGTTCATGTTATGATTAATGTTTCCAGTCTACTGTTAGCTAGTAACAGTAGACTAATAGTAGCTAAGTTTGGAAGGAGTCAAAAGTTATACTTGGATTTTCAACTGCTTGGGGTTTGGTGCCCCTAATTCTTATGTTGTTCAAGGGTGAAATGTAATATGAACTTACAATTTTCAAAACAGAAAACTAAAATGGCTAATAAACATATGAAAAGATGCTCCAACACCTCTAGTATTAGAAAAATTCAACCCAATACATTCTTGAGATACGACTTTAAACCTATCACAATAGCTTAAATTAAAGCCTGATAATTCTAAGTTTCTATGAGAATGGGTAAAGAAAAGGAACTACATACATATTGCTGCGAAGACTATAAAGTTAAGATGCACATACCCACATACCCTATGATCTAGTTATTACAGTAATTCTAGTGAATTCCATTATTAGTTAGCTATTTATCACTGAAACTCTTTCACATGTATGTAAGTATGAAAAGGTACGCTGTAACAGTATTTGAAATAATAAAAAAGTGGGCACATCCTAAATGTGAAAATGATGGAATAAACTGTGCCAAAATCATGTTATAAAATTATACTTCCTCTGAATGAAGATGGCAAATGTTGACTGAAGCAAAAAATTAAAACTAGAAATTCATTATTCAAATTTATAAAACTCAATGATTATTCAAGAAATTTAAGTGCAATTTTCAAGTGATATAAATTTTTCGGTAAGTTCACAGCATTTATAATTGTGAATTTAATATAGTTTAAAACAGTCCTGACTGGTGTGGCTCAGTGGATGGAGTGCAGGCCTGCGAACCAAAGGGTTGCTGTTTTGAATCCCAGTCCAGGGCACATGCCTGGGTTGTGGGCCAGGTCCCCAGTGGGGAGTGTATGAGAGGCCACCACACATTGATGTTTCTCTCCCTCTCCTTCCTTTCCCCTCTTTAAAAATAGATAAGTAAAATCTTTAAAAATATATTGTTTGAAACATCACTAAAACTTTTTGGATACCTGTATAGCAGTGAAAATGAAAGAGCTAGTGCTATACAGATCAACATAAATCACTCTCCTACGTATATTATTGAGTGAGAAAAGTAAGGTGTAAAATGATTATATAGAATGATAACATTTATGCATTGTTTAAAACCATACAAAACACTACCATATATTATTGTTTAGGTATACAAGGTCTGTCTAGAAGATATCCAGCCATGTATTGTGAAAAAGTTATTTATTGAAGAAGATACAAGGTACAAGAAACATTGTACATATGACAATGATGCCTCAGTCCCCTTCAAAATAGGCACCTTGGGACCTCACACAGTTCTTCCAGTCACCATCAGCTGCCCTGCCATATTTTCCTGAATCTCACTGATGGTCTGAAATCTCTTCCCTTTCAAAGGTGATTTTAATTTGGGAAAAGCCAGAGTCGCAGTGCACCATGTATGGGCTGTAGGGGGTACTGAGTCACCTGGGTGATTTGATGTTTTGCCAAAAAATTGCACTAGTTGTGATGCAAGAGTGGATGCACTGTCCTGATGAAGCTGCCGATCATCAGTTGCCCATAGCTGTGGACTTCTGAGTCATCTGAATAGTTTCCATGGAGGAATGTTCAAGCTTAATGCAAAATCTGATGCAGATTCATTGCTCTACTCATTCAGTCATTTTGAATGTGACGGTCACGCATTACACATGTTCACTCAATACCACCCCCACTGACTAGTACAGTGAAGTCGTCATTGTTTATGCATGTGCATTCCAGTCCATTGTCTTTGGCTGCCAGGTTACATCCACTTTGTGCAAACTGTTCTCGTTGTATTAATAATGGCTGGACTTTTTCCAGACAGACCTCATATATAAACATAGTCAAAATATCAGAATATGTATGAGAGTAATAAGTACCAAATTCAGAACATGTTTATCTTTGGGAAGATTTTTAAAAATCCTATCTTTGGAAATAGTTTAAAACTTACAGAAAAGGTGCAAGAATAAGAACAATGCACACGGCACTCACCTAGCCTTTACCATAACTCACCTAACATTAAGATGCTGCCCCATCTGGTTTAACATTTGTACTTATGTGCTGGTGCACGCTCTCTGACTCGTTCTACACTTACACCCTACACACATTTTTCTGAGCCACTTAAGTGCATACATCATAACATTTATCCCTTAATACGTCATTGTATTTTTCTTAAAAATGTTACATAACCACACTATAGTTATCACATCCAACAAATTTAACAATTTTACAATATTTTAAGTCTAACCTCACATTTGTATAGTTATGTGACCCATAAGATTATAATGAAGCTGAAACACTCCTGCTGCCTCGTTGAAGCCATTGTAACATCTAGTGCAATACATTACTCACGTGTTTTAGTGGTGCTGGTGTGAACAAACCTACTGCACTAACAGTCATACAAAAGTACAGCATATACAATTGTATACAGTACAAAGTATGTGCTAACGATAATAAACAACTATATTTTACTGGTTTATATATTTACTATACTATATATATTTATTGTTATTTTAGGATGCACTCTTTCTACTTATAAAGAACAGTCTGCTATAAAACAGTATGTCATGTTACACTGGTCGGAGTGTCTCCTGATTGCATCATTTCCTCTTACGCTTGACTTACTCCTACATAGCTCGGTACAGTAACTTGCTGTACAGACTTGTAGCCTAGGAGCAATAGGCTATGGCATACAGCCTAGGTGAGTAGCAGGCAATGCTATCCAGTTTGTGTGAGTGTACTCTACGATTTTCAGACAATGAAATTACCTAACACCACATTTCTCAGAACATATCCCAATTGTTAAGTGGTACATTTTCAATTTCCAATTTTGCCTGCTGATTCAATAATATTCTTTAAAAGAGATTTTCCCCTATAGTCAGGATTCCTTCTAAGATTAGATACTCCATTTAGATATTATGTTTCTTTATTCTTATTCAATATGAAACATTGCCATAATCTTAAAAAAATTTTTTTGAGGTGAAATTCACATACCGTAAAATTAACAACGTTGAATAGAACAATTTATTGATTTGTTAATGTTGAACCATCCTTGCATCCCAGGAATAAGTCCCAGTTGCTCATAGCGTATGGTCTTTTTAACGTATTGTTGAATTTGGTTTGCTAGTATTTTGCTGAGGATATTTGCATCTATGTTCATCAGGGTATTGATTGGCCTGTTGAACAGAAAAAACTGATCTTTTCTACTTTTTTTTACTGTTTCATTTATTTCTGCTCTTTGTCATATCCTTCCTTCTAATAACTCTGGGCTTAGTTTTTTCTTTTTCTGGTTCCTGGGCTGTAAAGTTAGATTACTTATTACTATAAACTTCCTTCTTAGATCTGCTTTTGCTGTATCTGGTAAGTTTTGATATGTAGTGTTTCCATTTTCATTTCTTTCAGGATTATTTTTTATTTCTCTTTTGATTTCCTCATTGTCCCATTGATTGTTCAGAAGCATGCTGTTTAATCTCCACATATTATGAATTTTCTAGTTTCCTAGACTCTTGTTACTGATTTTAGTTTCATACCATTATGGCAGAAAATAGGTTTGGCATGATTTCAGTCTTCTTAAATTTATTAAGACTTGTTTTGTGGCCTAATATATATATGATCTATCCTGGAGAATGCTGTTCCAAAAGCACTTGAGAAGAACGTGTTCTCTGTTGTTCTTGGATGGAAGGTTTTAAATGGGTCTGTTAGGACTGTCTGCTCTAACGTGTCATTTAAGTCCTATTTTCCTTATTGATTTTCTGTTTGGAATATATATCCATTGTTGAATGTGGGGTACTTAAGTCTTCTACTATTATTATACTGCTCTATTTTCCCCTTCAGATCTGATAATATTTGCTTTATATAGTTAGATGCTCTGAAATTGGGGGCAAAACTATTTACAATTGTTATATCCTCTTGATGAGTTGACTACTTTGTCATTATATAATGACCTTCTTTGTCTCTTATTACAGTATTTTGGCTTAAAGTCCATTATATCTGATGTCAGTATAGCTATGGGTGCATTCTTATCATTTCCATTTGCATGGAATATATTTTTGCATACCCTCACCTTCCGTCTATGTGTGTCCTGAAATCTGAAGTGAATCTTTTTCCTCTTAGGCTCTGGTGAGCATAGCAGTCAGCACCTAGTTAGAAGCTTGACTCTCTGGCAGCTACCTGTCAAGTATAGAGTCAAGCCCTTATTGGGGAAACACTAGGACATGGGCGTTTTTGCCTATTCCCTCCGCACTGAGCCCTGGGGTGATAGTCACGGTGAGTGCTCACAAGTCAGTTATACTTTTTTTGCTTTCTTTAGTCCTGTGGGCCTTTTGAATGCAAGCTTGGTTGGCTTTCACAGCTAAAAGTTTTGGGATACTGTCGCTTGAGTGGGAGACCTAAAAACTGGACTGCAAGGTATGTGGCCCAAACTCTTTGCTCTTCAGGGAGAAGTCGGTTTCCCTCTCCATGGTATCACGCTGAGAGTGCGGTTTATGCTAAGAATGTATCTTATTCTTTCCTACACATTTCTGTGTGGGTATTTTCTCAGAAGCCCAATGTGTAGGAGTCACTCGAACAGTTTCTGGATGTCTTCCAGAGGGAACTGCTCCCTGTGTAGCTGTACATTAGGCTCATCTGTGAGAGGAGTAAAGTTCAAGAGCCCCTATACTGTCTCACCTGGTTCTCTGTGACTGTTAAATTTCTGGCTGGCCTGCCAGTAGCCTCAAACAGGATGGTGACTTAGACAAATAGAGTTAAGAGTTTTTTCCTTTCATTTCCTACTGGGATCAATACTATTTTTATTGACAATGATGTTGTGGATTTAAACTTTCCACCGCATTTGGCAGCCAAACTACTAGCTTTATAGCCAATCCTGCACCGGTAAAACTACCATTCTCACTGATAGAGCTGAGGTATGAGGAAGATGGGAGCAGATTTAAGAATACTGTAGATGTCTACTGTTCTTATCCAAAGTTCTAGCATGCAAAACGCTTCTGAGTATATTTTCTTTTGGTAAATTTCCAGAGTCCTAAAACAGTTGTATTCAGTAATTGTTGTGTATTTTATACCTTTCTTTTTCTTTTTTCTTTTTTTTTTTTTTTGCGGGGGGTAGGGGGAGAGAATTTGCTGAACTCTTCATACTGCCATAACCAGAAGTATTGTCTTTGGTGATGTAAATTTTGTTCATCTAAGATTTTTTCAATGCTGTCTAAGTTCTTCAAAGTACAGTAGATAATTTTCCTTCCAACTATCTGTGGTCAGACACTTGAGACCATGCCAATATCTTGTTCCTTGCCAAAATTTCTGCCTAGACTTAGCAACTATAAGTATACCTCGTTTTACTGAGCTTTCCTTTATTGTGCTTGGAAGACGGGGTTGTTTTTTTTTTTCAACAAATTAAAGGTCTGTGGCAACTTTGCATTGAGCAAGTCTACTGGTGCCATTTTTCCAACAGCATTTGCTCACTTCATGTCTCTGTCACATAGTGATAATTTTCACAATATTTCAAACTTTTTCATTATTATGTTATGGTGATCTGTGATCAGTGACCTTTAATATTGCTACTGTGACTGATTAGTGGCACCACGAGCCGTGCCATATAAGAGGGCAAATTTAATCGATTAGTGTTGTGTGTGTTCTGACTGCTCCACCTACTGGCTGTTCCCGTTCCTCTCCCTCCCCTCCGGCCGCCCTGTTCCCTGAGACACAGCAATTCTGAAACTAGGCCAATTAATAACCCTACAGTGGCCTCTAAGTGTTCAAGTAAAAGGAAGAGTTTCATATTTCTCACTTTATGTCAAAAGGCAGAAATGATTTGGCTTAGTGAGGAAAGCTAAGATAGGCAGTAAATTAGGCCACCTGCATCAAACAATTAGTCAAGTTGTGAATACAAAGGAAAAGTTCTTGATGGGAATTAAAAGTACTACGCCAATATATACAGAAATGATAAGAAAGCAAAAGAACCTATGCTGATAGAAAGTTCTGGTGGTCTGGATAGAAAAATCAAACCTGCCACAACACTCCCTTAAGCCAAAGCCTAATCCGGAGCAAGGTCCTAACTCTTCAACTTGATGAAGGCTGAGAGAGGTGAGGAATCTGCAGAGAAGTTTAAGCTAGTACATGGTTGGTTCATGAGGTTTAAAGAAACCATCTCCGTAACACAACAGTGCAAGGTGAAGTAATAAGTGCCAATGTGGAAGATGCAGCAAGTTATGCAGATCTAGCTAAGATAATTAATGAAGTAGCTACTCTAAACAACACATCTACCATGTAGACAAAACTGCCTTATATTGGGAAAAGATGCCACCTAGGACTTTCATGCTAGAGAGAAGTCACCACCTGGTTTCAAAGATTCAAAAGACAGGTTGGCTTTCTTGTTAGGGAATAATGCAGCTGGTGACTTTAAATTGGAGCCAATGTTCATTTACCACTCCAAAAAGTCCAAGGGCCTTTAAGAATTATGCTAAATCTACTCTGCTTGTGCTCTAAAAATGGATAAAACCTGGATGATGGCACATCTGTTTACAACATTGTTTACTGAATATTTTGTGCCCACTATTGAGACTTATTGCTCAGAAATGAATATTCCTTTCAAAATACCACTGCTCATTGACAATGCAGCAGTTCACCAAAGAGCTCTGATGGGAGATATATGAGATTAATGTTGCTTTCATGCCTGCTAACACAATATCCATTCCGCAACCCATGGATATAGGAGGAATTTCAACTTTCAAGTTTCAGTATTAAAGAAATACATTTCATAAAGCAATAGCTGCCATAGACAGTGATTCCTTTGATAGATCTGGGCAAAGTAAATAAAAAACTTTCTGAAAAGGATTCACCATTCTAGATGCCATTAAGAACATTCATGGGAAGAGGCCCAAATACCAACATTAATAGGAATTTGGAAGAAGTTGAATCGAAACCTCATGAGTGATTTTGAGGGGTTCAAGCCTTCAGTGGAGGAAGTAACTGCAGGTGTGGTGGAAACAGCAAGTGAATTAGAAGTGGAGCCTGAAGATGTGACTGAAATGCTGCAATCTCATGATAAAACTTGAATGGGCGAGCAGATGCTTCTTATGGATGAGCAAAGAAAGTAGTTTCTTGATATGAAATTTAGTCCTGGTGAAGATGCTGTGAAGACTGTCGAAATGACAACACAGGATTTAGAGTTTTACATCAACTTAGTTGATAAAGCAGTGGCAGGGACTGAGAGGACTGACTCCAAGTCTGAAAAAAGTTCTACTGTGGGTAAAATGCTATCAGACAGCATCACATGCTACAGAGAAATTGTTTGTGAAAGAAAGAGACAATGGATTGGGAAACTTCACTGTGGTATTATTTTAAGAAATTCCACAGCCACCTCAACCTTCAGCAACCACGACCCTGGTCGGTCAGCAGCCATCAACATCAAGGTAAGACCCTTCATCAGCAAAAAAGATTATGACTCATTGAAGGTTCAGATGATGGTTAGCATTTTTTAGCAAAAACAGTGTATTTTTAAAATTAAGGTATGTATATTGCTTTTTAGACATAATACCATTGCATACTTAACAGACTACAGTGTAATATAAACATAGGTTTGTATGCACTGGGAAACCAAAAAATTTGTGTGTCTTGTTTCATTGTGATATTCACTTTACTGTGGTGGTCTGGGACCAAACCTGCAAAATCTCCGAGGTACGCCTGTGCTGACAACTACTGCCTGAATTAGTCTTTACTATGGTGGTTGTCTCTAAAGTGGATTTCCAAGTCCAGCACTGCTCCACACTTGCTGGTTAGAACTCAACATGTGGCAGAGCCCTCATTCTTCCTTCACTAACTTGCTTATTTATATATCCATTATCGGTATGGACTCACAGATTCCTTTTTTTTAAAAAATTCCAACATTATATAAGTTGGTACTGCCTTTCATTATTTTTGTGCTGGTCAAGCGCTACCTTAGATACTGGGCACCCCTTTAACCTAGTTCCTGTGTCCTTGTGACATGAACCCTTTTTAAAATTCTTTCTTACTTTCTGGCTTAACAAAATAATCCAGACTTACACTGTACCTAAACTGACCTTGACCAAAAGCCAGTCATCTTAATAAGGAGTCCTTGCTCCTTTTTGTGAAGAATTGTATTAAAGAGCAAAATTCTAGGTGTTAGGATAAATGTTAGATCGTTTCTACTGCAGTGTTTTTGCTTCTGAACCACTTCTGCAGAGTTAGGAAATATGTGCATGTACCTAGTACAGACCTGCACATACATGAACATTTACTGACAGACACATATAGGTATGTATATGTGTACAACACCCACCCTGAGAAATCATGATCCACACCATTACTTTCTATTCCAATCCATTTCCACAGGGTCTCCCCACTGACTCCAATACACATGTCCCTTCTTCCAGTGAGAACCCTGGCTCTTAATAACAAACATATTTACTCATTTGCTGGATCTTATATTACATACAAAATAATTGCAGAATTTGTTCAGCCATTCTAAATCTAAATATCACCAATTAAAAAAGAATTAATAATTTGTTTACAATTCTCTCCTCAAACCTTTCCAGTACTGAGGTTACGTAACCAAATATTATGTTCTTTTTTTTAAAGTATATTTTATTGATTATGCTATTATACTTGCCCTGGTTTTTCCTCCTTTGCACCCCTCCACCCAGTTCCTCCCTTCCTTTCAGTGATTTCCCCGCCCTTAGTTCATGTCCATGGGCTGTGCATATAAGTTCTTTGGCTTCTCCACTGCCTGTGCTGTTCTTAACATCCTCCTGTCTATTTTGTACCTACCCATTTATGCTGCTAAATCCCTGTACCTTATAGTCAAATATTGTGTTTTTAAGTTACTTTGGTTAGTTTTTCCACTTCAATGTGATTATGTTATTCTTTGAAAGACAGTGGAACTTGTTTCTGTATGCCTTCAGTTTTAAGATCTTCTTTTTTTGTTTCATCCCATCATGATTGATCTAATATTATTTTCTGAAGATCAGAATGTACTTCCAGAAGTCAAAACTAAATAGCAATGTCTCTTCAGAGAAGTGTCCCTCCTTCCCAAAATTACTAGTATTGTGCCAATATCAATTTACTGGTTGTTATGATATGCCATGTTGATATAAGATATTATTGTTGGGAG